>JAHXMU010026179.1:1880419-1932441 GCA_019455685.1 Philornis downsi
CGTGTCACTGTGTGGTGTGGATTTTGGGGTGGAGGAATCATTGGACCATTTTTTTATGAAAATAAGGCATGTCAAAGGCAACCAGTCAATGGTGTTCAGTATAGTGAAATGATAACCAGTTTTTTCGTGCCTATAATTGAAGAAATGAATGTGGAGGGCATGTGGTTTCAACAACACGGCGCCACATGTCATACAGCCAGAGAAACAACTCAATTGCTGCATCAGTCATTTAAATCTTGCGCTCTTGTTGGGACACTCCCTATTACATTATATACAGGGTGGCGCAATAGAACGTACATATTGCATCATCTTTTTTTGCGGGGGAGAAAAGGTGCGGGCGGGGAGAGCCTACATCATGGGTTGGCGGGCTCATGGAGTTTTAGCCGCTATGAATCACTATCGTTCATATATTGCTACTAGTCTTACAATTATCACGACGAAGTTTGCAACGATTTTAACATTGAATCTTAAACTGCATCCATATAAGCTGCAATTAACACAAGAATTAAAAGAGTCTGACTTCATAGCAAGGCTCGCATTTGCTAATGAAATGCTTAATCGATTTTCCAATTTTGACAATATCCTTTTCTCTGACGAGGCTCATTTCCTTATGAATGGGTTCGTAAACCGTCAAAAACTGTCACACATAAAATGACTCCATGGCGGTGGTGAAGCAGATGTTCCCTGGCAGACTGATTTCGAAAAGAGGTGATATCCCATGGCCCCCACGTAGTCCAGACTTGACGCCTCTTGACTTTTTTTGTGGGGATACCTCAAACACAAAGTCTACAGTAATAATCCAAGAATCATCGTTCAGCTCAAGGAGAATATCCGTGGTGAAATGGCAGCCATTTCACCAGTATTACTGAAGAAAAATTTCAATAATTTTCGTTTGCGGTTGGAGGAGTGCCGTCGTAGAGAGGACACCATTTAGATGATGTTATTTTTAAAAAATAAACTCCATTTATTACTCTACAATGCCTTAGATTTATTTTAACCATACCTTTTATTTATTTATGTATTTATGTATTTATTTTTTAATCTATTTTTTAAATATGCACGTTCTGTTGCGCCACCCTGTATTAAGTTCAGAGAGCGGAATATTTATTGCCTACAAAAAAAAGGTAAAAAATTGTTGAAATCTAAACTAAATAATGAATATGAATGTTGAAAATTTCAGCAGATCCTACTTGTTGCCTAAAAACGGAAGCAACGACAACTTAAACTACAATGGAGTCCAGAGAATGAAAAATTTATTGCCTATAAAAATAAAGTGAACATTTTTAAAACTTAAACTAAATAAAGAATATGAATGTTGAAGATTAAAGTAACTGAAGCAACGAAGACTTGAACTTCAACGGAGGCCTGAGAATGGAAGATTTATTGTCAACTAAAAAAAATTTTTGGTGAAGGTAAAAAAATGTTAAAACTTAAACTAACTAATGAATATGAATGTTGAAGATTTTCGAAATTATAATAATTATATTTAGCAACAGATACAGATTGCCACAGACATCATAGCACTATAAAATTTCAAAATTTAAAGCTGAATGAAGTTAGCTGAATATTACAAATATTTAATTTTCATTAATATGCATTTGAAATTGCAAAATTTAGCGGGGTTTCAGGACGAAATAGATAATAGGAAAATTTAAAGTGGAATCCATAATATTTTCCCTAGAGTTAATTAAAGATATTCAAATAAATGTGGCCATTTACTCTGTTTATAATTTTATTAATAATTTCTAACCAATTCTTTTAACCTTGTCAGAAGCTTTAATTTATTCTTCAATATAGTCGCAGAAAATAGCTAAGCATCTACACAAAGACAAAACGTGTCATATTCTTCGTATGCCAAGAGAGCATTCTGTATCATTTAAATAGTTTAAATTACTCTGACATTTGAAAGACAAAAGTTATTCTTTTTTTTATAAATATTAAACTGTATTATCCGACATCAAAAACGCAAACAAAATCAAGTAAATTGAAAATAACAATAGCAGCACATGACTTTGTATACACATGTGTATACGTGCTCTTAAGGTTTGTATGTAAATGTGCGAACACATACATACATTTATATTTGCACGCAAACAAATGTTTTAGGTATGTGATATTTCTGCAACTGAGTTTGTTCATGTGTGAGTGTGATGGAATTATATGTGAAGAAAACAACCTTTGTTTATTACCCTGGTGTGTTAGTATGTGTAAGAAAGTGTACACAACGCATACGAAAACAATGTGAAGACAACCTAAACTAACAAAACAACAAGACATACTATGTATAAAAATGCAATGTTAGAGAATGCGAAATTGTTGTCTATTTTTGGTGTTGTTAGTGTACCCCTAGCACTCATCGCACAGCGTAATGTAGAATGTGTATGTGTGGAATGTGTGTGTGCGTTTGGGTGTGTGAAAGCTATGCGTTTTTAATAAAAAAAAGAACAAACAGGTAAATAAAAGCATTCTGGTGCGTACACTTAATGGCATAATGCTCATACGCAGTGTTGCCAACACTTGGCAGGTGGCAAATATCAGAAAAGGCATAAAAAGGCGGTAAGCAGGGCATTTTCAAAAGCGTATGATTAATGTTTTTGGTTGAATACTACCAGGAAGTGTTTTAAAAGGAATTTATTTATATGAATTTATTTAAATTTTTTCTTTTTGCAGAATATGTATTTAAGAATGCACTCAAATACATAAAAATGTGGGAAGACATACAGTTGAACTTCTATAACTCGAACTTCTTTAAGTTAAAATCTTCTTTAAGTCGAAGCAAATCTAGTGTCAAGAGCGCTTATGTGGAGAATTCCCTTTAGTTTTGCTTCCATAACTCGAACTTCCATAACTTGAATTTCTCCATAACTTATATAAAAATGATGGCTCAAGCTTCTGTATGTCGAATTTTTCTCGAAGAGGATGACATACCTTTAATGTTCTTAAGCAATCCTAATGAAGATCTCAACTTTGTGGAAGTGAACTATGAAGCCTGGCTAAGTTTGAATCATATAACTTCCAATGGGACTCTTCTCGATTACATTGAAGTTGATGATGATGTTGTTATATCAAGTTATCCTATGTGCTCTAACTATTTAATAACTCATACTGAAAGCTTATCAGATAGCGATTAGGAGGGTTCAGTGGAAGAAGTTATTAGAAAACTATCCAGAAAAACTGTGGAGGATTCCTTAAACAATTTATACTTGTATTTACAAACAAATGAAAATACAAACGATGAGCACTATAAAGCGCTAAATAAAATAGAGTTACTACATACACACGATAAAAAAGAACCCATTCAGCAAAAAATAACAACATATTTTAAATAAATATATCTGTGTATGTATGTATGTCTAAAATAAAACTGATTGAATTTTAATGCAGGGCGTGTATGCAATTCCATAACTCGAAATCTCCTCGAATTCTCCATAAGTCGGATTTTATTTTAGGATAATGGTGATTCGAGTTAAAGAAGTTCAACTGTATTTAATTTGCCTCCAGCAATATGATATCGAATCGAAAAATAACCGTGATTAGCTTTAGTTTCTGTTGCCCGAAAAAAAAATTATATGCAATTTTGACTGTGCGTCAAATTTAACATAATCTTGATCCTGATACATAACTGTAAGCAAACAAAACTGTAAACAATTTTCATTCTGATTCAGTTTAAGAAACGTTCGGTTTGGGTCCGTCATTTTTAATCCCAAAAACAAAGCAAAATTTTTAAAAAGCTGCGAAGTTCATCGAAAGGGTATTTGAAGCGTTTTTGTTTTCGATCTTCTTTCTGCCAAGAACGAATGCGGACTAAAAATTAAAACTCCATTAAATAATATTTGCGTTGGAATTCTGTGAATCAAAATATCCCTAAAGAAACTGGATTAAATTGAAATTTTGGTTACGTTTCAAAGTATAAATAATTGATTGTATGCAGTGCATACAATCCCCACTGAACAAATTTTTTTTTGATATATTAAGTAGACTTTGTTCATTTTTCAGTGGAAGTTCGTGTTAGAATATTTCAATAGTCACGTCTATAACCAGGGCCCTCGAATTTGTGCAAACGAACTGAAATATTTAAGAAGCTAAACGCGAAAAGCTCTCACATATACCATTCATAGGAAAAAGAGATTTTATTTACTACAGAATTTAAACATAAGCCCATATAACTTCTAAACCAGAGAAGCTTCGATAAATCGAACAGGAGTTTTCAATTCAGAACCTGCAGAATTGAAAAATGATATTCGATATTTCATTACAGACAGAACAGCATTGAAATCACTTTGAAACCGCCTTCGCCTGCTGAAGCATTAAATCCGTGCAATTCATCACTATGAGCGGTAGTCGGTGTCTTCACCTTTTAAAAAAAAAATCGGTAAAAAGTAATACGTACAGGTTCAGCCATTTAGAGGTTTCAAAACTACTCGTCTGGTGGTGAAGTGAAAGACGTTACAGGACTAACTTGTAAATTATATTCTTATTTTTAAAGCTTAAACTCGATCGACTGTTTAAAAATGACCATAACGACCCGAATCAACGCAGTGCCTTCTCGCGAGAAAATTGATTATGTATCTGGAAAGAGAGTTTTTTCATCTAAAATCACCCCAAGATATTTAACACCATTTTGAATTTCTATGGTGTTGCCTCCAAAATATGTTTGAAAGGGAAAATTATGTTTTCGGTTTTGTGAAGTTTGATCTTAATTTTCCACTGTTTAAAGTATTTCTTCCTAGACAAAAGGTGTTTTCACAAAATTTTATCACGTTCACAAATTTTACCAATTATTCGGTAGGTAAATACAATATATGGTGGCATTGCTTAGATTTTAGAATAGACGTTGTCAGTTCATACGTCAGGCAACGTTCTCAGCAGTTAGGGATGTCTAGGTGGTGCTTGCAAAGAATTTTACATATGTTACATCTTTTACCATATAAGATGCAATTGGTTCACGAGCTAAAACCAAATGATGCACAAGAACGCTTTCAATATAGTCATTGTTAACGTTACTCATGCGCCATCCTATAGACGCAAAAATAAAGTTTTATCAGTGCCTACGGAGTAACGCTTAGTTACTCGAAGTAACAACTTTATCACTTTGTAATTTACTGACATGTTTGTCAGTCTTCTTAAACAAATGAAATTCAATACAAAATACCCTTAGTAAGTGAGCTAATAATAAAACTTTACTGGAAGTTGTAGAAAAAAACTTCCTAAGAAATGGAAAATTTGCTCTTACAACGTAAAGGGTGTTCCAACAAGAACGCAAGATTTAAATGACTGATATAACAATTGAATTGTTTCTCTCCACATTCATTTCTTCAATTCTAGGCACGAAAAAACTGGTTATCATTTCACGATAATGAACACCATTGACTGTTTGCGCTTGACATGCCTCATTTTTATAAAAGAAAGGTCCAATAATTCATCCAGCCCAAAATCCACACCTTATTCTTATTGGGACACCCTTTACAAGGTACAATGATTCTAATTGAGATGGAATGATTTTCTTCTTGTTTGCTGGATACCTAATAAAAGTCATTAAAATCATATTTTCGCCGGCATTTGCGTTTAAATGCAGGCTCTTTAGGCTACGTAGTGAACATGTGAATTTATCCACTGCACTTTTGTGTGAGGAAAAGTTCACTTTACTGCCCAGAATGGCGACAGTAGTAAAATAGTAAAACCGTGTTAGAGACTGGATGTTGCATTTGCAGTTTTATGCGTACATCCACTTTGCATATCAACTCAGATTTGTGATTTTACCCTTTCAAAATCACAGCAAATGTGATTGCCATTATGATTTCTGATCCAATCGTTATCCTGTCTATCCTAGAATGCTTTTTACACATGCACGGCGTAATTGTTGATAAAGTCCTGTTATGGTTCTGCAGTTACATTCTATACACAAGATTATACTCTACTACAGTTGTGTTACATACGAGAGTGCTATATCATTAAAGTACTAATAGTATTTTTTGCCATTTAAGGTGCTAACAGTGATATAGTGTAGTTATTACGCACACATGACCATGAGAGAGGATGACCGAGAGTGTTGGGGAGAAGTAGTTTGTGTGTGTGTGTTTCACCACCACATTTACAACATTATCAACATAATAAAAACTATATTATTTCACACCATTTTCTTAACTATAATGCGGTTTTAGTTTCGATGCCATTTATATCTACATTCTCTGTGCCATTGTCAGGAACAACAATAATAGTCTGGCGATGTTTACATGATGTAACTCTGCTCCACACGCCAACGGACGCTTCCAACTGCTGAAGTGTGCCGTGAGGCGATATATATATATATGTAGTTGTTGTGGAATTTTAAATATATGATTTGGTTAAATTTAATGATCACAGAATATTAGAACATTACATGGAGTAGGGATATGAAATGTGCTCATAGCAACCGCATAGAAAATCTGGGGAAATGAAAATGTGTAAATAATGAAATAATAATAGTTTTTCAAAGTAATTTAGAATGTGTGTGTGTGAGACGAAAAGCTTTGCTATCTATTTCAAAAACTATCGTGAGGACACTATGATGGTTCATAAAAATATTATCTTGCTGGCGCAAAAATTGAATTAAATACGTAACGAAGTCCAAACTATTACGAATATATAACAATTATAAATTAGAAATATGTACGAGTAAATATACAGGGTGATTTTTTAATCGTAGTTTTTTTTTTAAAGAATCAAACAAAACGCTCAAGTTTTCATCATATATTTAAATTTTTTATTGGAATCGATAAATTGGTCTTTGCCATTTAATTTCTAAAGATAATTTTATGTAAATGTCGTCAGTGGCTCTGTCGCAAAATGTCCATTCGGAAGGTCCATTTTTTCGATACTTTTTCGATCACGACTTGACATAACTCCACAAGGAATAATCAAGAGACATTAAATCACAAGATCTTGGGGGCCAACTCCTAAAGCCAGATCGAGAGAAAAGCTGCTCACCAAATTCATCCCCTAATATATCAATTGTTTCACGAGCAGTATGGTATGTTACACCGTCCTGATGAAACCACATGTCAACCAAGTTCAACTCAGCCAATTGGGGCAAATAAATCGCGTATCATGGCTCGATATCGTTCGCCGTTGAACGTTTCTTCCACGGTCGTCTTTGAAGAAAAATGGACCGATGATGCCACCAGCCCATAAACTACTCTAGACTGTCGTTTTTTTCGGGATGCATCAATAATTCATGCATGACATGTGGCTGTTTATCACTCCAGATTCGTTAGTTTTTGCTTGTTTTCGTATCCGTTCAGCAAGAAATGTGCCTCTTCGCTGAACATAATTTTTCGATAAAGCAGCGGATTTTCATTGAGCTTTTGTAAGGTTTATTCATCAAAAATTAGACGTTGTGGTAGGTAATTCGGCTTCAATTCTTGTGTGAGTTGAATTTTATAGACTTTCAAACCCAAATCGACGTGTAAAATTTTCCTTGTGGTTGAGTAACATACGCTTAATCGCTGAGAACGGCCACGAATTGACATTTCGCGATCGTCATTAACACTGGTTGCTACGGCTGGAATATTTTCCTCGATATGCACTCTACGCATGCGAGTCGATGGTTTTATGTCCAACAAAGTAAATTTGGTGCGAAATTTGGAGATAACAGCACGAATTCTTGGTTCAGCAGGTCGACTGTGACGACCATAAAATGGTCGTATCAAACGACGCACATTTGTCACAGGGCACGAAATTTGATAATAAATTTCAACGATTTGTAATCGTTGCTCGTTTGTTAGTCTTTCGATGACATGACGCGCAGACACAATAGTGATTTTCTTAGACGTCATATTCTTTCGGTTGTGTGAAAATGTGCAATTTTGTGCCAAATAATCGTCATATGCGGGAAGAATTGATTTTCTCCTTTCAATCGAAGAAAACGGCGGTTGAAGCTCATCGAGAGCTTAGAAACGTTTACTTAGATGCTGCAATAAGTGAAACAACGTGCCGGGATTGGTTCCGTAGCTTTAAAGACGGTGATATTGATGTTGATGACCGTTCGCGTGATGAAAGACTAAAAACTGTAGAAGGCATTGAACTAACGGCATTGTTTGATGAGTATCCCTGACAAAAGCTAGTAGAACTTGCCTCAGTATTAGGAGTTACCCGCCAAGCCATTTCCAAGCAATTGCATGCATTGGGAATGATTCAAAGCAAGAAACTTGTGTTCCTTTTGAGTTAAAACCGAGGAATATTGAGCGTCAACGACAAAAAAGGAAAAGTTTTGCTCATGGTATTGTAACGGGTGATGAAAAACGGATTAATTACAGCAGTCCAGAGAAGATAAAGTCAAGGATGTCGTCGCCTCTGCCAAATATTTACGCTGCGAAGGTTATGCTTTGTATTTGGTGGGAGCAAATCGGTGTTATTTATTATGAGCTGTTGAGGCCAAGCGAAACCTTCACTGGGGATAAGTGGCAGATTGGATGAGATGTAACGTCCTTACCACGGTAGGGATTAATATATTCTCGAACTGTCAAGTTGCCATTAAATACCTGGAACCTGTTTTCCTGATCTCAACATTAGCACTGAAATACCGCAAAACTCTTAACAAGATGTCTTAGCATTTTCACATTCATCTTATGTGGGTGCCGGACCACAAGGACATACCAGGGCACTGCAGAATGGACGAACTTGCAAGACTATGGACACCCTTATGGACTCCAGCCGAGTTGGAGTCCTTGGGCATGCCTCTAGCCACTTGCAAGCTCCTACTACGAGATAGAGCATATTTAGCAGCAAATAGTAGGTGGAAGTCTGTCCGACGCTGTCAGATGTGGCCTCGCCTAGATCTGAAGCGTTCACACAAAATGCTATCGTTATCAAGATCTGACGTCTCATTGCTTGTATCCGTTCTGTCTGACTGGAAGACATACAGTGAGGCTGAAGGTTGCGACTAGTGACTTCTGCGGGAGTTGTAGGAATGAAGGGGATGAAGAGTCCATCGAATACCACCTTTGAAATATATATATATATATATATATATATATATATATATATATATATATAATTTATGTATTGGTTACACGCGATACAACGATTATGAATTGAATAAATAAATCTTTAAAAAGCACTTGCATCTATATGTATATGACTGACTGAAGTCATTAAGCATATACAGGGTATTTCGAAGAGAAATTTATTTAGCTACTGCGTTTAGGCAACGAATGCAAGAAACGCAAGGCCTAGCTATGGTAGGTAGCCTGAAGCATTTCCTGTAAGCAGAACGCACGTTAAGAGTACGAGAATTTTTTTTTTAATATTTATTATAGCAAACAAAGTTCATACAAATTACGTCTCAGCGCCATATGGCATCATAGATGATAATTGACAAAATAATTACATCAAATTTGTTTGATTTAATAAACATACTTCCGTTCAAATGTAATACAAATTATGAAAAGTTTAATTTCATTACATGTACTGCAATAATATTCTTACCAGCAGTTCTTCAATATTTTGTAATAAATAACTTTTCAATAATAATTTAAATAACGGAGGCATTTCTGACGATGTTAAGTGTTGTGGTAAGATATTGTATTCACTACTACCAGAATGTTTAATACACTGGTTTGTTGTTTCATATCTACACATAGCTGTTCTTAAATTGTCATTATTTCTCGTATTAAAGAAGCATTGATTTTGGGAAAATTTAACAGTATGATGGCCTATATTATTACTTTTTTTCCATTCATTTTCTTTATTGAATCTTTCTTTTGAAATTTACAATAAGTATTCAAATCTTAAACCTATCTTAAAATAAAGTATCCTGCCATTGCCGGATCTTGTTTTTGGAGAGCAGAACTGTTTATCACCGGACCAAGTCTAGCGTGTCCTTTCTTCTTAGTCGTATATGACCGGGAAAATGTTGAAGGCTTTGAGCGAGTGGGTTTGAGTGGGACCCGCTTAATTTTCTTATTTTCTCGAAAATATAAGGAATGTTTAAATCCTTGTGTATGTTATCATTCCTAATCTGCCATGGGGCTCCACAAATTTGGCGCAGTATTTTTGATTGCCTTCTCTGCAGCTTATTTATGTTAGAAACCGATGCCGTTCCCCACAACTGGATGCCGTATGTCCATATTGACTTCAATATGGTTTTGTAGATGGTGATTTTATTTTCCAAACTGAGAGTAGACCAATAAGCCAGTGGAGTTGAGCCATTTTTAATTTCAATTGTATGATTTTTGAGTCAATGTGATTTTTCCAGGTGAGACGTCGATCAAGGTGAATACCCAAATATTTCACATGGTTATGAACGGGTATGGTACTACCGTGAATAGTGAGGGCTGGGCAATTGTTCTGTCTAAGAGAGAACTCTTGTACACTCTTATTGGCATTTACTTTTAGCTTCCACTTTTCGAGCCAAGATTCTAATGTATGTATATGAGACTGCAGTTGTTTAGAAGCCATTAATGGGCAAGTGATAGTGCTCATGAATGCAGTGTCATCAGCGAAAGTTGAGGTTTGAATTAGGGAATGAACAGGCTTGTCAGAGGTGTAGATGGTATGTAGTATATCGCCTAGTACACTGCCCTGGGGAACTCCTGCTGAAACTTTTCTTTGTTTTAAAACAGAGTCCTTAAATTTTGCTACAAAAGATCGAACTTTAAGATAGCTCTCCAGCAGCTTGTGGGTATTTGTCGGTAGAAAAGAGACTATTTTATAAATAAAGCCTACATGCCATACTTTATCAAAGGCTTAAGAGATATCTACAGCTTTTAACGCATTACTTTGTTGACTTTATCTTCACAAGATTGAGAAAGAAGAGTGATAAAATCCGGGGGAGAGGGGTGATTAAATTGTCTTCAATATCTTTATTCCAAATCCGTACGATGCGTACCTTTGGTTGGTGAGGAGTTCAAGGAATAGTAATAAAAAAGTTATCTCTTTTTATTATGCCAAAATTGATGTTTCGCGAGCTGCTGCAGATTGAGTACTAACTCTCAACTCATTACTTTATCACAAAGTGACAATATCATCGGGTGAAAGGGCACTGCTAGAATGCTAAGGTGAAAGATTTTTTCTCTCGAAAATTGGCCATAGGAATTAGAATATTTAAAATATAAAAATCTTTAATTTATACATTAACATAGCTCTTAAAGGGCAATATCTCTTTGCCACACACGCCATAAAATCTAAGTTTCTGTAGTAAAATATCATGATCAATTAGATCGAATGCTTTTGATAGATCACAACAACATACCCATCATCCACTGCTTTACATATAAAATTCTGCACATATACAATAACCTCTTCTGTTCCACTAATTTTTCTAAAGCCATTATCAAAAATCATTTAGTAAATTTGTATCTTGAAAATATATGAAAGGTTGCCTATGCAGAATGCGTTTAAAAATATTGCCTATAATGGACAATTTTATGATTTTTTAATATTCTAATATAAGTTATGTCTTTGAAGACGTTAATTAAAAGTGGGATCATACTATTAACTGAGGTTTTAAGAATTTCTTGGCGAAATACAGGGTAACGCATGAATCGTGCAACTGCCCACCGTCAACTTCCAATGGGAATGGTTATTTAAAGGTGCTGAAAGAGTTTTGTTTACCCAGAACTTCTCAGAATATGGAGCAACTGCGCACATAGCCAGGCCGGTTATGGCTCAGCTTCAATGAAAATTCCCAAACAAATTAACATGCAGAAATAGATGACCCAGCGCTAATCACTACCGGAGAGGTATCAAATGCTGTTGTTACAAATATGGCAAAAGCAGTTTGACATCCCAAAAATATTTCGAAAAATGGAAAATCAAAATCAACTCTACAAAAACAAACAACAGTTTGTAATAAATAACATCGACCTGGTCCCACCAAATACAAAGCACAACCTTCGCAGCGCGAATATTCGGCCGAGGCGACGGATTGGATTAGATTGCTGTAATGGAACCATTTTTCATCCCCGGGTACAATACGATGAAGAAAACCCTTCCTTTTCAACCGCTGAAGCAGTTGTTTACAGGCGGAGAAAGGACGCTCAACGTCATTTGGCTTTAACTCAAAAGCAATCCAAGTTCCTTGCTTTTGAATCATTTCTAATGCATGCAATCGCTCCAAAATGGCTTGGCGGGTAACTCATAACACTGAAGCAAGCTTCCCCTGCATTTAACACGGATCCCCATCTAGCAAGGCAGTCAATTCAGTGTCTTCGAAGGTTTTTCGTCTTCCTTTACATGGTCAACATCAAAATCATCGCCTTTAAAGCGGAGGAACCAATTTCGAGACGTTGTTTCACTTAAAGCAGCATCTCTGTAAACATTTTGAAGCTCTTGACGAGCTTTAGCCGCTGTTTTTTTCGATCGATGTAAGAAAATCAATTCTTCCCGCATATGACGATTATTTGGCACAAAATCGCACATATTCACACAACCAAAAGAATATGATGTCAAAAGAAAATCACTGTTGTGTCGAGGCGGTATGTTTACCATATCCCTAAACTTGCCTAATGACGTTTAGGTTATGGCAGAATCGACTAGCACTTTCACTTAAGGTTTAAATGTTGAACCGGTCTCTTTTCAAAACGCTTTACCCATATTTTAATTAAATTAGCACTCGGAGCTTCACTAATTCGCCGTAGTTCTTATTCAGCACAATATAGTCGCCTAGTAGCAATATATGAACGAGAGTTCTCGTAAAATGCGCGCACGCAAAACGCGCGACGCTTCCCGTCGAAGTGATTCATAGCGACTAAAACTCCATGAGCCCGCCAAACCAACGACGTAGGCGCCCCCCCGGCCCGCGCCTTTTCTACCCCGCAAAAAAAGATAATGCAATATGCACGTTCTATTGCGCCACCCTGTATCTTACTTCAGAAACTCAGATTTTATGGTGTGCATGACAAAGAACTTTTTCTCTTAAAAAACTATTTGACCAAGAGGCTACAATTTGTACAAATTGTTAATAGTAAAAGTACTTTGAAATCAGTGGAGCATAGAGTGCCCCAGGGAAGTGTATTGGGCCACTTGTTATTTTCTCTGTATATAAATAATTTGAAAAATATTGACTTATCAAGTAAAATGTTTGTGTACGCTGATGATATTGCTGTTTTTTTATCCATATAAATATGAATATGGCTGTGAAGCCTTACATAGAACGAGAAGCAAGTCTATTAATAGAGTATTTGCGTATTAATAAATTTTTCCTTAATCCAAATAAAACGAAATTGACAAGATTTAGGCCACATTGTCGGTTCAAGGACACCTTCAGTATATACGTAGACGGGGAAGTAATTCCAGAAGTTAATTCAGTAAAATATTTGGGATTATATTTTCAAAGTAATCTTTCTTGGATATTGCATATGCAGTACCTGAAGTCTACAGTATCACCTGCCATAGGTTTATTGTGCAAATTTAAAAACAAATTTGATCGAAATATTTAGTTTCTTACATTTCAAGCTACGGTTCAGAGTCATTATAAGTATTTAGCCATTATGTATGGTTATAAAAATAGTTCTGAATTAAAATCACTCCAATGGCAACAGAGTAAAGCTCTAAAAGCTGTAGCGAACTTGCCAATTTCCTGTTGTACGCTTTCTCTGTAGAGAGATGTTTTTCCAACAGTTTTGCCAGTATATGGTTGTTATAAATTACAATTGCTAATATATGCTTGCATAGTATTGGCCATCACACGATAAATTTTCCCCGAAATCAGTATATTTTCAATACGGAAAATAATGACAATTTGAGAGCAGCTATGTGTCGATTTGAAACAACAAAACGGCGTATAGAACATTCTGGTAGTAGTCAGTACAATATTTTACCACAGCAGTTAAAATCACTAAAAACACTTTCATTATTTAAATCGTCAATGAAAGGGTATTTACTGGAAAATGTCGAAGAGCTTCTGGTATGAGTTTTGAGCTCATGTTAAAGTGCATGTCAAGAAATTAGATTTTTCATAAATGTGTTTGTATTTTGTATTAACTGCAGCGCTGAGGCGTAATTTGTATGAAGTTTGTTTGATATAATAAATTAAAAAAAAAAAAATAGAATTAGAAGACGCACGAGGTGAACGAAATTAAGTTATAAAATTAGAACAAAGTCAAGTCAGTTTAAAGTGCCTGGTAAAACTTGGGTAAAAGTGGTCCATTTACTAAGCCTTAAATTATGTCAAATTGGAAATGAGCTGAATTGACACGTTCAATCGGATACCTGTCCAATAATTGACCAGTTTATCGATAATCTTTACCTTCCCCCCTGTAAAGCTTAATGCCATTAATGAACTCCAATTCCCTTATCTACCAGATAATTTCATTGTAATTATTGATTTCCGATCACATGGAAGAATCATTTCGATTTAAGAGAGGAAGCTAGATGTTATATTTGAAAATAATTTTAATTCAAATAACTTTGTTAGTTAAAAACGCAGTTAGCAACTGGTGTGAAATTTTAATATTTTGTCCCCTTTCTTATCTCTGAAAATTGTAGCCACCAGCAGAGATAATGAATGGATATTTATACAGGATGGCGCAATAGAACGTGCATATTGCATCATCTTTTTTTGCGGGGTAGAAAAGACGCGAGCGGTGGGGCGCCTACATCGTTGGGTTGGCGGGCTCATGGAGTTTTAGTCGCTATGAATCACTTCGACGGGAAGCGTCGCGCATTTTGCGTGCGCGCATTTTACGAGAAATCTCGTTCATATATTGCTACTAGGCGACTATATTGTGCTGAATATGGACTACGGCGAATTAGTGAAGCTCCGAGTGCTAATTTAATTAAAATATGGGTAAAGCGTTTTGAAAAGAGACCGGTTCAACATTTAAACCACAAGCAAATGGTCGCCCAAGAACATCTAGGACCGAAGACAATGTTGAGAGAGTTATGGAGTCTTACAATTATCGCGACGAAGTTTGCAACGAATTTTAACATTGGATCTTAAACTGCATCCATATAAGCTGCAATTAACACAAGAATTGAAAGAGTCTGACTTCATAGCAAGGCTCGCATTTGCTAATGAAATGCTTAATTGATTTTCCAATTTTGTCAATATCCTTTTCTCTGACGAGGCTCATTTCCTTATCAATGGTTTCGTAAACCGTCAAAATTGTCGTTACTGGAACAGTGAAAATCCCAAAATTAAACACCAGAAACCATTGCATAGTCCTAAAGTAACAGTATGGGCAGCAATCTCTGGCAGAGGAATAATTGGGGCCAAAACGTCACGGCTAATACGGAACGCTATGTTGAGATGTTGGACGGATTTTTGGCTCCAGAAATTGAAAGTTCAAGAATAGTGAATTCCAGAACTTGGTTTCAACAAGATGGAGCTACCTGTCACACATCAAATGACTCCATGGCGGTGGTGAAGCAGATGTTCCCTGGCAGACTGATTTCGAAAAGAGGTTATATCCCATGGCCCCCACGTAGTCCAGACTTGACGCCTCTTGACTTTTTTTTTTGTGGGGATACCTCAAACACAAAGTCTACAGTAATAATCCAAGAAACATCGTTCAGCTCAAGGAGAATATCCGTGGTGAAATGGCAGCCATTACACCAGTATTACTGAAGAAAGTTTTCAATAATTTTCGTTTGCGGTTAGAGGAGTGTCGTCGTAGAGAGGATCACCATTCAGATGATGTTATTTTTAAAAAATAAACTCCATTTATTACTCTACAATGCCTTAGATTTATTTTAACCATGCCTTTTGTGTTTATTTTTTAATCTATTTTTTAAATATGCACGTTCTATTGCGCCACCCTGTATTATGTAGTGAATACCGAGTTCAATGGCAATCCTTAACCAAATGTCAATAATTAACATTGACAATTTCTGTGGAAAAAACGCTAATAAACGGCGTTTGACAGTCAACAGACGCAGAGCAAATGCCCAACAACGCCAATCGATCATTTACGTTTGATTCATTTCTGCGTCTAGCATTCGAGTATGAGCCCGATGTTATGCTCATTCAAAAGTAGTAATTAGATGTCCGCATTGTCGTGCTCTCAAATTTAAAAATGTGCCAGCTGGTATGTGTTGTCTGTCAGGAAAAGTGCAACTACCTGAAGTTGAAACAGCACCTGAACCATTGAATGATTTATTTATCGATACGGATCCAGATTCTAACCTGTTCCAAACGACAACAGAAATAATTAGAATAATAGTCAGCAATTCAATGCAACATTCAACATCAAAGGCTCATTGCTGCCAATGCCAAATGAACCACATGAGCGGTGAGGATTCCGGAAGCACTTACGCCCTTGCCAATCGCATGGATGCACGTTGTGGCTACGACAATTCATTTTTTGCCAGATACTTCGTTAGCAAGCTGGACGCTCTATTAAATAAGCTGGACGCTCTATTAAATGAGCACAATGAATTGTTAAAGATATTCAAATCACACATACACAAATTAAAAAGTGATAATCACGCTATTGTCATGAACCCCGATAAAACTCCTCAGCTGGAGAGCACATTCGTAGATCCAATGCACCAGTTGTAGACGACGTTGCTGGAATCATGGTTGGTGGTGATCCTACAGATGCTCGATAAATTGTGATTCGTGGAACAAATAATAAATAATTGCTAATACACACACACCCTTCATATGACGCTCTATTATTATTTTCTATCCTAGAAATTCCCTATAAATAGTTTATGTGGCAAAACAACGTCGACCGGGTCAGCCAGTACCAATATGAAATTGTAATCCCAATTGCCATTACAATGTAAATTTTGTAAAATTATGAAACTGTATGAAATAACCAATAGATTCATTCAGATGTGTTGTCGATGATGTTGCTTAATGTTGTTGCTCATTATGGTTGTTCCGATGATGACATGTGAAATCATCTCTCAAGCTGAGCGTTGAAAAGACGTTGTGTTACATATAAATTTCGAATGTTTTTTTAATCCGCAATATGAAAATAAATCGCTTAAACGACTCCTCTACAACATATTATTTTCTCAAAACTCAGTAGCCGTATAAGCAGACGATAAGGAAAACATAAAAACGACGAAAACTGCAACTATAAAATTTTAAAGTTTATAAACAGGAGCATTGGCAGCAGCAACTAAATACATACGTATAAATACGAGGTATGTTCAAAAAATAGAGTGAATTTTCAAATTTGTTCGTACACTCGTCTCGAAGATATATTGACGATTTTATCCATATAACATCTTTAGTTTGTTTGTGAGAGGCATAAATCAGACAAGTGTTTTTCGTGTTCACCGATTTTCTGCTTTCGAAAAAAATGGATTATAGAAGTTGCATCAAATTTTGGGTAAAAAATGGAATTAAGTGCTCAAAAGTACTTGAAATGTTGGCAAACGTTGAGAGTACTCTGAGTAAAAAAAAGTTAAAAGTTACTGTGGATGTCGGCATATCGGTTGGCTCATGCCATGCAATCTTTTCGGAAATTTTGGCATGAAGCGTGTGGCAGCGAAGTTCGTTCCAAAACTGCTAAATTTTGACCAAAATTAACGTCGAATGAGCACCGCTCAGGAATTGTTGAATGACGTCAACGATGATTCAGATTTGCTTAAAAGGATCGTAATTGGTGACGAATCATGGGTATGTGGATATGACATCGAAACCAAAGCCCAATCGTCCTAATGGAAGAGTCCAGGGGAGCCAAAACCAAAAAAAAGCACACCAAGTTCGATCAAATGTCAAGATTTTTCTTACTGTTTTCTTTGAGTATCATGGGCTAGTGTATCAGGAGTTCTTACCACAAGGTGGTACGGTGAATAAGTAGTATTACCTTAAAGTTATGCGCAGTTAGAGTGAAGCAGTACGAAAAGACGCCCAGAATTGTGGAAAAAAAAATTCATGGCTTTTGCATCATGATAATGCATCTGCTCTCTCATCTTTGTTTATGAGAGATTATTTGGCCAAAGACGACAACATTATCATGCCTCAGCCACCGTATTCACGAGATTTGTCCCCCTGGGACTTTTTCCTGTTCCCAAGATTGAAGAAACCCATAAAAGGACGGTGTTTTGCGAAGATTGAGAAGATAAAAACCGTATCGCTGAGAGAGCTCAAGGACATACATAAAAAGTTCATATCAGAATTGTTGCGATGATTGGAAAAGACGCTGAGGTGACTATTTTGAAGGAGATAAAATAGAAATTGATGAATAAATAAATATTTTTTTTGAGAAAAATGAAAATTCACTTCTTTTTTTTTGAACACACCTCGTACATACTCCGCATGTTGCGATGGGAATGGTAGTGAATGTGATATGTGAGCATTAGGGTGGCCATAATGGTTGCTGTTGTCGATGGTATTTTCGTTGCCACAGATGACGATGATGCTGTTGTTGCTGGTGGTAGTGGTGATGGTGTTTTTGATGCCGCCGGTGTTGTTAGTAAATTTAATATTTTTTTGTTGTTCTTGTTTGTGCTTTCGACAATAACATTTATTTTTATTTGCCACTTAAATTTAACTGTTTTATAAGTTTATAAAGTGTCGCACACTTGTACGAACAACATGGACGGATATGTGTATGTAGGCAACGGTATCATGTGGGATTTTAGCTCTATCACAAATACATATAAATATGTACGCTATGAGAGCTGCTTGTTTCCTTTTTGCTTCGATTTTTTTGTTTTTTTGTGAGAACTTCGTACTTTAAAAGCAATTGAAAATGCATCCTTCCCATGTTGTTGTTATTTGGCAAAACAACTAGAATAAACCAAGAAAGAATAATAGCGCATGCAATAAACACCGACTGCATATAAATGTTACTATAAAAACACAAAAGCAATGACAGCCAAGGCAAACGCAAAATTTAAAATATCGTTTAAAGAACTACATGCTTGTTAGACAAATATAGATTTGACGTACATTTTCCTTTGAGATCACTTAAGAGACCCTTATCTTAAAATACAAATGAAGACGTCAATCCAATATTAGTGGGGATATGTGAGCATTATTTTGTGCCAGACTTAGCAGTCATGGACACTGTTTGATTTAGTTCATTTAATCCCCTCGAATAGACAACAAATATCTACATTGACGACATGTGTAGGGGCAACTCACAATATAAATTCATGTTATTTGCTGGTGTTTCCGAATATGTTTAAAAAACTCTTCTATTTTGTCGAGTAATTAAACACATTGGGGAGGATAACACTATGGTTTGACTCAAAAAGACCCCTTTGTTGAATCACAAATTTTGATAAACGTATCAAGGCTTATTTTGATGGTTCGATTCTGTGTAAATACGATACAAATTGACTACATTCGTGCCCCTTTCTTTCAACATATATTGTGTCAGAAAAGAACAGGGAATTAATCAATAGACCCCAAGATATTTATTACTCTCCCATATTTAAGGCACCGCCATTAAAGTAGGCTCTTTCCGCAATAATACGCTCATGCCAACCGATAACCGATAATTGCCACAACACTTTCCTACCGAATTTTTCGAAAAACACTTCAGTTCTCGCATCAAATTCTCTTTTATGTCTTCTATCGGCTGAAAATGGGTACATAGAAGTAGTAATTTGACATTTGGATGGGGGGAAAAAGTCAAGCGGAACCATAACTTTTAAAGTAGGCCTCTTCCGAAATAATATTCTCTTGCCGATGAATAACTCAATTGTCGAAACACTTTCTCAACGAATTTTTCTGAAAAGACTTCAGTTCTTGCATCAAATTTATTTTATGTCTTTCTTTCATTGGTCTCTTCAATCTTGGGAACAGGAAAAAGCCGCAGGGGGCCAAATCTGGTGAATACGGTGGCTGAGGCATGATAACGGTGTTGGTTTTGGCCTGATAATCTCTCACAAGCAAAGATCAGTGAGCAGGTACATTATCATGACGCAAAAGCCATGCTTTTTTCACAATTCCGGGCGTTATTTTCATATTGCTTCACGCAAACAGCACATAACTTCAAGGTAATACTCTTTATTTACCGTACGGCCTTGTGGTGAGAACTTCTGATGCAGTACGCCATTATAGTCAAAGAAAATAGTGAGCGAAACCTTGACATTTAATCGAACTCGGAGTGTTTTTTTTGGTCTTGGCGCTGCTGGACCCTTCCACTGGGACGATTTGGCTTTGGTTTCGATGTCATAGCCATATACCCATGATTCGTCACCAGTTATGACCCTTTTAAGCAAATCTGGATTATCGTTGACGTCATTCAACAATTCCTGAACGATGCTTATGCGACGTTGTTTTTGGTCAAAATTCAGCAATTTTGGAACGAACTTCGCTGCCACACGCTTCATGCCAAAATTTTCGAAAAGATTGCATGACATTAGCCAACCGATATGCCAACATCCTCAGCAACTTATCTAATTATGATTCGACAATTCTCCATAACAATTTTCCTCACTTTCTCAACATTCATCGTCATTCACATCTTTTCGACCTTCTGTGAAAAGTTTGTACCACTTGTAAATATTTTTTTGACTCAGAGTACTCTCACCATATGCCACTATCAACATTTCAAGTGTTTTTGAGCACTTAGTTCCATTTTTTACACAAAATTTGATGCAACTTCTTTGATCTTTTTCGATAGCAGAAAATCGCCGAACACGCAAAACACTTGTCTTATTTATGCCTCTCACAAACAGACTAAACATGTTATATGGATAAAATCGTCAACATATCTTCGAAACGAGCGTAACAACATAATAAAGTAATAATCGAAAGTCGATTGTACATAGCTGGCGATATATAGCCATATTTTTGAACACACCTCGTATATATGAATTGTTCGATCATACTTGTTGAGTTTTTAACCAGAAATTTGTTCACAAAAAAACTTTGTAAGATGGTATGTTAACGTGGTACCAAATCTATGGGTTCTTTTCATAAATCTGTTTATTTCCTGCAACTTTTCGCTCTCAAGCACCACATTATGTTCAGATAATACATTTTAACTGCTGTCTGATCTTCTGGCAACACTTTCAATTGCACAACACCGATAATTAAAGAAAACGGTCAACATTATCTTGACTTTTAATAGAAGCCGATTTTTTTTTTTTTTTTTGCTTCCGGCTCAATTGGAAACCGCAATTCTGAAATACGTTGACAGGTTTGCGTGTGAAATTTGTAAACTAATGTCTCATCACCGGTTATAATGCGTGTTATGAAAGTGGGATCGGAATTGACTTATTTAAGTATGCCAGGGGGTTTGTGTGTTACTGATTCAAGCTACGTTTGCTTTGTGTGTGGTGAATATTTCATTGGAAAAACGGATATTCAATATCAGAATCATTAAAATATGCATATTTACATTATTTTGGTTTTGCTGTCAGAAACTTTAACAAGCCGTAAATACCGACAATGTTTTGCAATAGTTGCAGAACAATTTTATACAAGTGGTCAAATGGCAAGGGGATCTATTTTGATTTTTTGCAAATTTTTCGCAATATTTATTGGGGAAAGAATACGCAGTCTGGAAATCTTTCAAGAGCATCGTGAAACAATAAGACTGGAAATAATAAGACTGAAAACTACAGACAAATTGTTGCTGAATTATCGAAACATTATCACGAGTGTCACTCAAAATTCATTTTCTTAATTCGCATTTAGATTTTTTTTCCACAAAGCATAGGTACAGTGAGCGACCAACAAGGGGGACGTGCTCACCAAGATTTAATGAAAATTGAAAGAAATTATCAAGGATTTTCGGACAAAAACATACTGGGAAACTATTAGTGGTCTCTAATACGTGAAACCGAACCAACAAAATACAAACGGCGTTCAAATAACGCCATTCACATTTGAAAATTCATTGATTTTTAGATAAACTAATGATTTTTGGAGTTTTTTTTTTGTACTTCAAAAAACTGACGTGATAGAGAAAACCCAATTACAGGTTCGAGTTCAGCCCACCAAAAACCTTGTTTGGTAGTGTAATTATTGCAGATGCCAAGCAAATTTACACGCATTTGGATATGGATTTGCAGCTGGCAAGATATATCGTTTCGATGTTTAAACCTATATGCTGCCGAACATCCATAGTCCGCAATAAGGAGAAATATTTCATTATTACTCTAGTTTGTGCACACGCCTAGATCGAAGATAAAGATGGTGAGATCAAAGACATTCTGTGACTGCATGGAGCAAAATATATGAACGCTGCCCTAGTCAAGACACTAAAGCACCTATTTGTTCATCAGCAACTTATTTCTCGAAACACAAAACTTAAAATTCTTAAAAAACATCTGTAACAATTTAAAATAAAATGAGATATGAATATAAAACTTTGCTTGTAACAAAACAAAGTCTCCGGTTCGTCCAATTTGTCATAATAGTGATCTATAGCGTTACGGAAAAGGTTCATGTCTGTTAAAACAATTCGATTTATAACGTCAGACTTTATAGTTCTTTTCTTTATTATCTGTTTGTTCACAAACTGAATATTTTGCTGACGCTTTTAAAAACAACTACGTTTGAAAAACTATTTTTTTTTTGCCATTTTGCTACTGCCACCGCAACATTTCGTTTGCAGTACATAATCTGAAGTCCAAACACGCAGTGAAAGCTACATTTCTTGCAATCGTTGGTAACACATTTAAAGTGAAATTTAATGCCATGAACGAAAACAAAGTTCTGCTCTCACCTTTCGGAACGTGCAACATTATGTGTTTATAAACCGTTCAGAAATTTATATGTTTTTAAAAACACAACTCCTGGCACAAACTAAGTTTGACTAGAAGAAAACACTAAATATTTATGTTCTATTCTTCGTCTTTGCTTTTGTTACCTCAGTGTTGAGTCTTCAAACATGCGCTATGGATATTTTCTAAGATTTATTAACCTTGTTGTATTTTTTCCCCAGCTTTTGGTAACGTATTTTTGCCAACGAAAAAACAATTCCAAGTGTTTGAAACTTGCATTCGTCGTTTATGAACTCGTCAGCTAAAAATTAAACACTAATAAACCAGTTTTATTAGCCATTTTTATGTGGTGCGGAAACCACCACAAATAACTTAACTGCGAGTTTTCATACCCGCACGCACCCACACATACGCACACGAGCATGTGAACGAAGGCGTTAAAAACTAACATATACGCTATTACTACTATCCTTATAGTGCTTCTATATGTTTCTATATACGTACATATATGTGTATGCTATTGCAGTAATAAAAACTTGAATGTGAGATGAATTGTGTGGCAGTAGTTGTAATAAAATTTATGCTCATTGATAATGTGATGTGATCATATTTAATGAGCTGTATTATGCTCAACAGAGATAGGAGGATTTTTTACTTTCCCACACACACACCTACGCATATGCATACATAGACACTAATGGTGATTTATTTGGAATCTTTTATGTATTTTTTTGGTTTTATTTTTTTTTTCTAGGAAAAGAATAATATTGAAGATTTCTGTAAGTATAGCATGAATAAAGAATAGATTAACGAATAATATACTAATGGTCAAGAGTGACCACAACCACAGTAAGTCAGTCCATTTAACGAATATGTGCATATAATTTGATTTCCAAAATATTTACGACGGCAAAGAAATATAAGTTTGCTTGACGAGAGAATGTTCTTCCATTAACATATTCATCCAGCAGAAACACTGCATACAAAACATCTCGAAACTTCGTAAATTAGTATAGAAAGAAGTAACACTTTTGAATAAAATAACTGAATACTTCTTAGTTCAAAATCATCTTTGCAATTACGATCTGGTTGAGAATTATGATTTTGAAAGCAAAGTATATAAATTTCTATTATAAATAAAGGTAAAAATGTAAGCGTATTGACTTAATAATACCAAAACCAAACACAGACATTTCAGTCATTGAGCTGACCTGCATAAACTTTCACCCATACTTTCCCTTTGCATTGGAGCAAGAGTCAGTAGGTTGCCAGAAGCACTTTGCGAATCGCAAATACAGGGTTGCCCATGTTCGACGGACCCATCTGGCAACGCCATAACTTTTGACAGAGATGTCAGATCGCTTAATGACATCCCGCGTTTGAGCGTCAGTCCAAGCAGATTTTTACCATGGAACAATACACGCCACGCGAGCGCTCTGAAATAGTTGAAATTTACATTCAACAGAAGAAGTCAATTGTGAAAACTCAACGTGCTCTTAAAATATTAAAAAATGTGAGAAGTGCGCCTTCTAAGAACACCATTAAGCATTTATACGAAAAATTTTCGACTGGTGAGGCTCTTTCTAATCCGAAGAGGCCAAATAAAAGTCGACCAAGGCGATCGGCCGAGAATATCGCTGCCGTACGAGCCAGTGTTGAGAGGTCCCCAAGAACATCCCAAAAACGCCGTTCTCAGCAGTTGGGAATGGCTCGGTCCACTTTACAACGGATTATTCGTGTTGATTTGCATTTGTTCCCGTACAAAATTCAATTGACGCAAAGATTGTTGCCTGCGGACAAGCCTCGTCGATTGGAATGGGCCCAACGAGTCATCGAAATGGCCGATGATGACGAGCAATTTTGGAGCAAAATTATCATGTCCGATGAAGCCCATTTCACATTGAATGGGACCGTAAATAAGCAAAATTGCCGTATTTACGCCACTGAAAATCCTCTTCATGACGAAAAAGTCACAGTTTGGTGCGGCGTTAGTGCGAAAACGGTCATTGGGCCGTTTTTCTTCCAAAACGAAAATGGCCATGCTGTTACCATCAACCAGGAGCGTTATCGCGACATGATGACCAATTTTGTGATGCCAATTATTCGTCGAAAGCGTATGAGGCAGTGCTGGTTTCAACAAGACGGCGCTCCACCGCACACAAGTCGCATAACAATCGATTTTCTGAAGAATTTGTTTCCGGGCCGTTTGATGTCGAAAAGGGGTGATTTGGACTGGCCACCGCGTTCGCCCGATTTGACGCCCGCTGACTTCTTCTTGTGGGGACATTTGAAGTCAAAGGTTTACTTTAACAAGCCAAGGACCGTAGAAGAGCTCAAGGACAACATTCGTGAAGAAATAGCCGCTATTCCGGCCGAAATGTTGGCGAAAACGATGGAAAATGCTGAAAAAAGGGCACAATACGCCATCAACGCCAGAGGCGGCCATTTGAGAGATATCATATTCAAAAATTGATGTAAACAAATCTACTTGGAACAAATTAAATGAATAAGATTGCCAACCGCCAAATTTTTATTTTTTTCTTTGATTTTTTTTAAAAAACATGGGTCCGTCGAATATGGGCAACCCTGTAGATAAAGGTAAAAATGTGAGCGTATTGATTTAGTAATACCAAAAACAAACACAGACATTTCCGTCGTTGAGCTGACCTGCATAAACGTTCACCCATACTTTCCCTTTGCATTGGGGCAAGAGTCAGTAGGTTGGCAGAAGCACTTTGCGAATCGCAAATATATGGCAAACATGAGGAAGGGACCCCATGAGATCAGCTTATCCGGTCTATTTTTCTACTATAGAAGAAAGCGTTTTGGACAGAACCATTTAGATGGCGGTGTATCGGTATGTCACGCATGATACTACAGTCAACAGGTGTCACAACTGGGCAAAATTGGCCAATGGAAAAAAATTTAACAATTTGAAAAAATTTGAAAATTGGCCAGTGAAAAAAATTTCACCATACATGGACTGCGACCGCAACTAGAAAAATTTATATTTTTCTATATTATTTCAAAAACTACAATAATTGTTAGTTAATTACAAGCAATATTTGGCAAAAGTGTGCAGATACTAGAAATAGCCACTCCCAATTACTTAAATTTTGTCAGAATAGAGTACATTTTGAGCACGGTTATTCTGAAATTAAATCCATTTCCACTGGAAAACGCACTATTTCCTTATTTGATGTATGAATAAAGGACGGTTCTGACATATTCTGGAAAGGGGCGTGTTACAATACTAGTATTTTTATTTTAGTTTAAAATTTTTATAAAAGAAATGTTCAGATTTTAATTTTGAATTAGCCAAAATTACACAAAGTTTTATTGTATGGAAAACACCAGTATTATATTATAATATATGTATGTATGTTCAGAGGAATACTTATCGAGATGTTGCTGCTGCTAATGTTCAGAAAGAAGAGACTGAACCGACCAATATTTTATTCTCAACAAGCTGCACTTTGCTTGCATTGAGTGCTTATTGATTTGTTCTAACATATTGGAAAATATTACCGCTTCTAAAATACAAATTCTAAATAATAATAATAATAAAGAATAAATATAAGTAAAATATCAATAATTGGTTGAGAAATTGAATAATTTCTCAACAGGGCGTAAAAACTGTATCGATTTGAATGTACACATATCCATTGCGATAACGTCTGAGCTAAGAGACCGACATTTATTTTGAATGTGAAATTAGCCAAATGATTTCAAAAGGAAAAAACTTCCCCAAACAAGAGTTGAATTCACTTCTATAGAAATCGGATTTGTTCAGCATTTTTCTAATATTTGTCTTATTTATTCAGGTATCAAAAATAATGTGCTGTGATACTTGATAAATACGAGAGGCAGAGCCATCTGAACTCATGTATCAGTTTTACGAACTTTCTTAATTGTGGGCGTGGAAATTGGAAAACGGTTAAAATATAAGATATGCTGGAAAAAAATGGGCAAGTTTAGTGGTAGGTTTGAAAAGGGGCATTTGTGACACTCCCCGCATAAAGAATATAAAGGGTATATTGTATATATAACACACATATAGTACATAGGTATATACATAGCATATAGCGTACATACTAAATATTACATGTAGTAAATAGTAAATATTATATGTATAGTAAGTGTACAGCATTTGAAGTGTGTAAATCATATATCGCGTATACCTCTATAGTAAATATAGTATATACAGCATATATAGTATATACGAGCATAGTATACATAACAAATTTGGTATATATATTACACGTAGCATTTAGTATATATAGCATATACAGGGTGGGCCATAAGGGTGTTGGCGGTTCAAATATTCAATTAAAAAAAAAATTACGAAACATAAAAAAATATATATTTGTATTTTTAAAAAGTAGAAGCATGGGAATTTTTAAAATTTAAAAATAACGTTGTCCAAATGGCTTCCCTCGGCTGCTTGACACTCTTGGAACCGAAGTCGCAAATTTTGGAAAACTCGTTGAAAAGTTGTTCTCGGTATTTCGTTACTTTCCTGAATAATGTTCCTCTTCAACTGCTCTAAATTGGTCGGATTATTCTCGTAGACTACCGATTTGAGTTAGCCCCATAGAAAATAATCGCATGGAGAGAGATCGGGGCTACGTGGGGGCCATTCGATATCCCCCTTTTGGAAATGAGTTTTCCAGGAAAAACATTTTTCAGCAGCACTATGGATACCCTAGCCGTATGACATGTGGCCCCAGCCTGTTGAAAACACATCCTCGAGGTATTGCCTTGAAGTTCTTGCAAAGCTGGCACCAAAAAGTCTGCTAGCATGTTGCAATAATTGTTCGCTTTAACCGTCATCGCATGCCCTCTTTCGTCCTCAAAAAAGTATGGTCCAATAATACCAGTTGACGTTATCCCAGCCCACACGACAAGCTTAGGGCTGTGAAGTGGACGTTCATGCAAGCGTCGGGGATTAGTCTCGGACCAGAACCGACAATTTTGCTTGCTCACATGGCCATTAAGGTGAAAATTGGCCTCATCACTTAAAATCACGTTGTTGAAATTGTTGAAACGCTCTAGCATCAAATTGACAAAGTTAAGTCGGTTATTGGCATCATCGGGTTTTAATTCTTGGACTATCTGAATCTTATAAGCCTTCAAATGCAAATCACGTTTCAAAATTCGTCGTAAAGTTGTTCTTTTGACATCCAAAGACTGACTTCTCTTACGTGTTGACTGTTGCGGATTTCGCTGAACTGAAACACGAACACGCTCCACAATGTCGGCTGATCTTGCAGAAACTTGGCGACCACGAACCGTAATTGGTACTGTTGAGCCGGTTGTTTCGAACATTCTGATCCATTTTCGTATCACATTGGCGCTTGGAACTTCACTTAAATCGTGTAAACCGTGTTCATGCCGATACAAATGTCGTGCAGTAATCACTGATTTATTGTTTTCGTAATACGCTCGGACACAAAATGCACGCTGCACTCCCGTGTACGCCATGGCAACTAAATTTCCAGGAAGCGGCGCAGCGAACAACATATCCCCCCGCCACCCCGCGCCGCGCGTTACCGAGAAATTGAAGAATTAAATCGCCAACACTCATATGGCCCACCCTGTATTATATATATAGTATGTCAAGTATATATGGTACACATAGCATACATAGTATATGTAGTACATATAGCATATTTGGCGTCTATACTAAATATAGTATAGGTACATATATTATATATGACATATACGGGGTGTGTTCAAAAATAAGGTGCATTTTTAAATTTCGCGGGCTACGAACATTCGGCTTTCGATTATTATTTTGTTTTTATGTTGCTACTTTCGTCTCGAAGATATGTTGAGGGTTTTATCCACATAGCATGTTTAGTTTGTTTGTGAAAGGCATAAATAAGACAAGTGTTTTGCGTGTTCGGCAACTTTCTGCTATCGAAAAAAAAATGGATCAAAGAAGTTGCATTAAATGTTGTGTAAAAAATGGAATTAAGTCGTCAAATCCACATGAAATGTTGACAGTGGCAAGCGGTGAGAGTACTCTGAGTCAAAGAAAATGTTTACAAGTTGTACAAGCTTTTCACAGAAGGTCTAGAAGATGGCAATGACGACGCTCGCTCTGGACGCCCCTGGACATCAACAGCCGATGAAAATGCTGAGAAAGTGAAAAAAATTGTTATGGTGAATCGTCGAATCACAATAAGAGAAGTTGCTGTGGATGTCGGCACATCGGTTGGCTAATGTCATGCAATATTTTCGGAAATTTTGAGCATGAATCGCAAAGTTCGTTCCAAAGTTATTGAATTTTGACCAGAAACTACGTCGCATGAGCATCGCTCTGGAATTGTTGAATAACGATGATCCAGATTTGCTTAAAAGCGTCATAACTGGTGACGAATCATGGGTATATGGTTATGACATCGAAACCAAAGCCCAATCGTCCCAATGGAAGAGTCCAGGAGAGCCAAGACCAACAAAAGCACGCCAAATTCGATCAAATATCAAGGTTTTGCTCGCTGTTTTCTTCGATTACCGTGGCGTAATGCATCAAGAGTTCCTACCACAAGGTCGTACGGTAAATAAGGAGTATTATGTTGAAGTTATGCGCCGTTAGCATAAAGCAATTTCCATGTTTTTACGTCCGGAATTGTGAAAAAAAATTCGTGGCTTTTGCATCATGATAATGCACCTGCTCACTCATTTTTGCTTGTGAGAGATTATTAGGCCAAAAGTGCCTTAGCCACCGTATTCATCAGATTTGGAAGGGCAGCATTTTGCGACGATTAAGGAGATAAAATCCGAATAGCTGAGAGAGCTCAATGACATACCAAAAAGTGCACATTAGAACTGCTCCAAGGATTGGGAAAAATGCTGAAAACGCTGGGAGATAAAATATAAATTGATGAATAAATAAATATTTTTTGAGAAAAATTAAAATTCACCTTATTTTTTGAAAACACCTCATATATACTCGTATATTTTTGTTTACTGCAGTCTACCAATTAATAGTGAAAAGGAAAAACAGAGTTTTGGCAAATCGAAAAAAGGAGCAGAAGGAGCAGTCCAATGGTCCGCTTACTATCTTTACCTAAGATCTTAAAATGTATCAGAATGTGCCAAGTTGTAAGAAGTTTTACAGAGAGTAAAAACAGGTACGTGTCTTCTAACCAGCCAAATACAGGGTACCGCACCAGTTGTGCTACAATAAGAAATTTAAATACGTTTTTTTTGTCAATATATTTCGTTTATTTATTTATTTATTTTTTGTTATTATCATTATTGTATAGAAAATTAACTTTATTTTACACAACTGCTTGGTTTTAAAGATGAAAGACCGTAAATAACCTCTATGCTCATTCACGCCTATGCGCCATCTGATCAGAAAATTATTCATTGCGACTTGAAGGGTTGAAGCCGGGATTGCCGCAATTATTGTTTTAATGCTTCAACGCTGTCAAATTCCTTTTTTCATTTTGTACACCTCTTGCTTAATATAACCCCATCAAAAAAAATATCTGATGCAGTCAGGTCAGGAGCCCCTTGGGGGCCAGCGGAAAGTATATTGTCTGGATATTAATTTGTTTGACAATTTTTGTTGGAGCTCCGCTATAACCTGTCGGACTATATGTGCAGTTGCTCCATCTCGCTGGAACTAAATGCTGTTGAAACGGACACGTCTTCGGCTGGACTGCTTCAATTCAGTAAAATTCCCTGGTTTTGTTTTGTACACCTCTTGCTTGACATAACTCCATAAAAAAAGTCTGGTGCAGTCTGGTCAGACAGCGGAAAGTGGAGTTTCTGGATATTAATTTGTTTGAGAATTTTCGTGGGAGCTGCGCCGTAACCCGTCGGAATATATGTGTAGTTGCTCCATGTTGCTGGAACCAAATGATGTTGAAACGGATATGTCTTCAGCGCAGTTCTGGATAAAAAAAAGTCCTTTAACATCTTTAAATAATGGTTCCGATTGGTTCTCGTTTTGTGTTTGGAGCACGATTCGCTCGCCATCCCGTAGAAGAGCACCTCTTAATCGATTTAGAAAGTCAAGAAGCATATTTGACCAAGCATTTTTACCTTCTGTTACATTTTTCCACATTAAAATAATGCATACCTTCACTCCTACGGCTGATGGCATAAGGACGGAGAAACATGTTTACAAGAAAAGTCTGATATTTGAACACTCTACTCATTTGCGATCAATAAACGTAAGTAATTTTAAACCAATATTTATTAACCATACGTACCACATACATTAAACAATAAAAACCAATTACAGTGATAGCATTTCAATCAAAAGTTTAGGGTTAATACTTTAAACATCAATGAAATCATACTCAAATACATATTCCGAGAAACTGAAGCGATGTGAATTTGATCAAACTTTAATGAAACATAATTGCAATTAATTGGAGAAATGAAATAAGTAAACATCGTTTTACACACAACAATATTGATAAATTTACAAAATTTTGAAGAACAAATACAAATTATAAACTGTGGCAGAGGAAATCAATTGCAAGCCAAAGTTTAATTGTCCAACCCGTTTATTAATGCAATTCCACTTCCAACAATAATAATAAATTGCGGTTTCTGGAAAAAAGGGATGTGTTGCAGGACTATAGAAAAATTTCCAAATGAGGGAAATACGTACAAAAACAAAAAGAAAAAAAACTTCCACATTGGCTGGAAGCTTTTTCATTTCTTCTAGAAATATACAAAAAGTTAACATGAATGCCATCGAGGCAGGGTGCATATTTCATGATATAACTTTTAAAACTTTCTTCCTTCCTTGGCAAGGAGACGCACCACATATATGCAATTAGGAAGCAAGCATGTATTACTCCCTCCACACCGAGAAATTAAATGAAAATAACGCCAATTTGTAACAAATTCATATAATAGCAACGTGCAATTTGCTGTGAAGTAAATAAAATAACATTTCTGGTTATTTTCTGAAAATCGCAATGAAAACCCATTTGTGGCTGACACAAATTGATTGAAAAAGGCTGAATGTACTGAGCTGCAAAAAATTGTATTGACGTCATGGCAGACCTCAAATTTTAATTGCTTTCGACAAAATTGTGATATTCTGGCTTTTTATGCGTGGGCTGCATTAACATGATTCATAAACAAGTTTTCGTTTCAGCCTTTGTTAGAAATTTAATTTTTTTATGTTTACTATGTTAAATGTCACGCAGCCCGCAGAAAATGTTGCATTTAATTCTAAATAATTATCCACATTCCTTACATTTAAAATAAGCCGAATCGCTTGTTTGGTAAATTTCTTTTCGAATGTATCAAATATTTCGATGAAGAATTTAATGTATTTCAAGAGAAGATGAAATAGCACCAGTTGAATTCATAACAACATTATAATCTTTATATATATAAAAATCAATTGCTGTGCGTTAGTCTCGCTAAAGCTCGAGAACGGTTGGACCGATTTGGCTCATTTTGGTCTTAAATTATTGGTAGAGTATTCCAGAAGGTTTAAAAGGTTTTATTTGGAGTGATAGATGGCGTTGGAGATGAGATTTTTGCAATTAATTTTTTTTACCACATTAACATTGAATCTTTGAAGGCAAAACAACGTTTGCCGGGTCAGCTAGTTGTATTATAAATTCAAACATGAAAACCCCAAAGCTACAAACGTTTTCATGTGTTCTATTACTCCATTACAATCGTAAAAATCAGAATAATCTCATTTCAGATTAAATCGGAAGTTATCGACATCTCTTTTAGAACCTGAAATGCTGAAACATCTGTCTTAAGTAGACTTAAAATGAAGAAAAGGAGCTGCCAGAACGTTTGCTAGAAGCCGATCGGGCATTCGTGACTGGACGTCACTTAAGAACGCATTATCAACGGAGTTTGGCCTTAAATTGTCTTCTCGGGAGGTGCACAAGATGCTATCGAACAGATTGAAAAAGCCAAAGGAAAGTTGTCGGGAATATTTATACTGCCTGCAGGAGATAGCAAAGCCCATAAATATAGATGACCAGAGCCTAACTGACTATTTTGCGCAGGGAATAAAAGATTCCGCTCTGAACAAATCGCTTTTATACCAGGCCCAAACTATTGACGATTTAAAAGATAAGATTAGAATTTACGAAAGGATCGGGGAAGCCAGAGAGTCATACTACTCTAAGGAAACCTATCCGAAATCAGAGAAGAGAACACCTACGGGCAATAGAGCAGGACAACTTTGCTTTAAATGTGGAGATACTGGCCATTTGGCAAATGATTGTAAAAGCGTGGAAGTTAAGTGCTTCAAATGTAAAGGATTTGGACACAAATCATTCGATTGCAAAGTGAGTGTGAAACAAGAGAAGGAGGATAGAAGAGATGGCAACAGAGAGAACAAGGACAAATCTCATAATTTGGCTTGAACCATCTAGGAATAGAAGCCGACAATTTTGCTACCAAGCTATCGCAGCTGTCAGCCCTTTCTTCCAGCCAGAAGGTACCAAATTGATTATGCTAGTATAAAGTCTATCTTACCGCCTTTGCTACTCTATGGGTCTGTAGCACTCGGTTGTATTCGAGCAGAACCACCAAACCAACGATTTTGATTTCAACCAACAACCCGCATGATGCTCCCACTAGGGAGCAAATGACCAGGCAAGAAGTATGTCAGGGGTCCTCTTGGCCCTCACGCAATTGGTTAAACTCACCGATGGGAGCCGCGCAGTTTAGTTGCTGTGATTTATATACAATACTTCACGGGGTTGGTCGTCCTGCAGCAAAAAGAGTACAGACCAGAAATTTTTACATACCTGCAGTTGCGAAGATCCCAGGTAAATGGAACGGCCTCTACTACATTGCAAGTGGTTAACGCCAAACTAAAAAAGTCAGAGTTTTAACCGGAAACTTTATTCCACAGGGTTGCACAGGTTCCAACTTGTAACATAATATCTCTTGTCACTCTCTTATATGAAATATCACTTCTCACTGTCTTATAATATCTCTTGTCACTATCTTGTAATACCTCTTGCCAAAAGCTTTATCTCGCATTCTAGCATTGGAAATTGCTCCACAACTCTGGTTTACAAGGCCTATTACAATTTAGTCTTAACTAATATCTTATCTAACCTCAGTGCAATAAAGTCGTGTCTCGCATCCCGAAGAGCACTTCAAGCAAAAATATTGAAGCCCCAAAGTGTGATCTGTTCCTTCAGAAGAACAAGTAAATATCCCGTATATTGCAACACAAGTAATACCCTCTATTAGTCCTATTCGTTTTTTCTCCCCCTCATATTTAATTCCTTCGGGAGAATACCTGTCATTACACCAAACCCCTCCAAACCCCTTCCGTTCAGCGATGTTGAACGGTAACCATGTGATGATATAGGCGTTGAATTCTAATGCCTGCACGTACCCGTACACGTACAAGAGAGCTTTAAGACACTGATGAACAAGGCACGAACTCGAGACCCTGTCCGCGCGAAACGCTGTCACTTTCCATACCAGAAAAGACCTCTAGTTAGACCTCGTAGCTGACCCATTTCCAGTTTCAACCGCTTGCAGTCCAATGACTGGTGCTCCCGCAATGAGCAGCAGCAACTGCCGCCTATCACGCTGAAACAGATCGTGGAATAAGCCTGATTTAACAATCTTGCAGCCACTAAACCCTCAGATTAGACTGCCTTGAAAAGGGCCGCAAGCCCACTCACTACAACTACGTTACAGTAGTCCAACGCTCAGCAAACGCTCTGGAAGCAAACGCCATTACTCTAGTGAACACGCACTGGGTAGAAAGCATACATATTACATACTGAATCATCACCTGACCTAAATACCGCTCATCCCTAGAGGTCCTTTATACCTAAATATAAGGCACATTCGCACAACACATGCCGCCTGTCTTCGACTGATACACCTCAATTGCACCGCTTGCGATCGGATAGGTGCCTCGTATTCAGAAAGGCATTTAGTGATCCATATCCCGTCGGTAAGAAGTCAAGAAAAAGTTGAAATCATAATCAATGTTTCTCCCAACGAATTTAACATTTATCAAAAACCTAAATGTAGCGCGTCCGTTCTGGCTCTCTTCTCAACGCGCTTATCTTCTCGACAAGACATATTCATCCAAGATGCATTAACGCAGTATTAAATTAGCAGAGTTATAACAAGTTTTGCCAATACGGCAGGTCGAATAAGGTGTTCGGCTTGTCCACATAGATTAACGACTTGACATAACCCCACAAGAAATAATCAAGAGGCGTTAAATCGCAAGATCTTGGGGGCCAACTCACAGGGCCAAATCGAGAGATGAGCTGCTCACCAAAATCATTCCTCAACATATCCATTGTTTCACGAGCAGTGTGGCAGGACACACCGTCCTGATGAAACCACATGTCAACCAAGTTCATCATGGCTTGATATCGTTCGCCGTTGGCGGTAACGTTTCTTCCACGGTTGTCTTTGAAGAAAAATGGACCGATGATGCCACCAGCCCATAAATCACACCAGACTGTCGTTTTTTCAGGATGCATCGGTAACTCATGTATGACATATGGCTGTTCATCACTCCAGATGCGACAGTTTTGCTTGTTTACGTATCCGTTCAGCAAGAAATGAGCCTCATCGCTGAACACAATTTTTCGATAAAACAGCGGATTTTCATTGAGCTCTTGTTAGGCCCATTCACCAAAAATTAGACGTTGTGGTCGGTCATTCGTGATTCCATAATGAAATGGCAGAGTATACTGTACACTTTTCACTTTGAAAGATGCCGTTTGGACGCCATTACCAACCAGTGCTGCCAACCTGAAAAACTGAAATCTTAAAAAATCACCCTACATTAACAACTGATAACCAATGACAGCGTCGGATTTGGGGTGCTGTTTCATAATTGTGGACAGGACTTGAATCCGTCACAGTGCACCAAAGGCTGTGGAAATATCGAAGCAGTGGAAATGACGCTTCAAAATTCTGCTTTTTCTCTATTCGTGTATGTGATGTTGACAACTGTTATGATAAATGGGGTGTAATTTATATAGTTTGTTTTTGAAAGGATAAAAAGATAACCGGAAAATATCACTTAGATCTGCTTGATCTATTATAAACCGGTTTGGAAAAAGTTCACCTAAAAACGCATAAATGGAAGGAGAAAAGCTCATTTGCATTCATAAAACTAAGAGTCAGTAAAAAGTCTAACACTGAAGGCAAAACTCTACTAGTTAAGCTTTGAACTGGATTTACAGCCACCACATCGTCCGGTGATTTATTATTATTATTTATTTATTTATATGTTATTACTTAATTTTAGTGGCAAAAGACCTAAGTCAAATGAAGAGCTCATCTGTGAGGCGGGTGAATATGTTGAAGCCTCAGCCAAATCGGAGGCAAATAACACTAAAAACAGACCATAGTGCGAAAAACGTTAAATTGTTTCCGAAAAAATAACGTTTTATTGCCTAGACTGATATATTTGCGGCCTTCTGTCCTGAAATCATTATGATAACTCTAATAACTACAAGAAGGACAGAACGAGTACAAAAAAACGCCAGTACATAGTAAAAGGAAAACGATTGCAAAAGACAGTCATAGTCTTCAATTTTCAAGATTTTATTATATTATTTAAATGAAAAAATAAAAAACATAAAACAAACATTCTAATATATTTCATGCATTTATTTTGTTTATCCCATAAAATGTTCTTTTCTTTCCACAAGAGTCAAGAGAACAAAAAAATCTTGCACAAATATTTGCCTACGCATCAGCCCCACTCAGTGTTATGAATTGTTGTTATGATTTAATTATATGGGATTTGTTTTGTAGAAAAAAAACTGTAAAATATTTGTTTAAGATGTTCCTGTTCCTAATTCATTTGTTGTCTAATCGTATTTAAGCTTCTTACGGTAAAATAGTTAAATTTCTTGTAAAAATGTTAGTAGATTTAAATACCCGTAAATAAGCTGAAATGGAAAATAAGCCAATAATATGTAAGCCAATAACATGTATTTAATTTACAATATTTTCGAGCATTTAATTTAAAAAGGAAGTTGGTGCAATTTCACAGTAAACAATATAAACCAGTGTAACAGAGATCTCTAAATATTGTTTAAAGATATTATCTTAATAGGTTTCCTTGGGCTCCGTTTTTGGAACACCTGCTTTACAATCTATCGATATTTGAGTGACGAGTTTACGAGAAAGGAAACATTAGAGAGAACGAGCCTGCTATTATCGGGCATATCTATAAGGGGATTGTTTGTCGTCGGCTATTGAATATATGAAGCAATGGAGTGGGTAAACACAAACATATGGTATGTAGAAGTACACCTGCTAATTTTTGCTTTATGTTTAATTTTAGTTACTTTAACGAAAAGTAAACATGGCAATTCTTTTTTATTTAAATAAATTTAATATGGTAATGCCTTTAAAAGTAAAAACAAAACTGGGGCTTTCTTTCAAGTTTTCAAGTTGGTTTGTTCAGGTGTGGTTTCAGAACCTGATCAATATAATAAATACATCGTTCAATTCTTTCGTATTTTCGCGGTCTGCTGTATTCTTTTTGGAAATGCTAGTTATTTTACTGTTGTTTGTCTTTATTCATAACAAAATATTTTGTTAAAAAAAATCACCCATGGGTCGAAAAAGTCATTGTTCTCCGGAGGAGAGGAAAATTGTTTCAAGACTAAGAGAAAGTGGCCTAAGTCTTCAATCTATAGCAGAAACCGGAAATCGGCCGCTATTTTTGGTACAAAATGCTTTAAAGCGTAAAAAGCCCGTCGAAATTCGTGGAAGGCCAAAAAAAAAACTCCTAAAACAACCGGTATCCGTATTGTAACACTTGCGAAGAAGGACCCGTTTGTGTCAGCAGAAATTGGAAATGTAATTTCATCTCGAACGGTTCGTCGTAGGCTACAAGAAGCACATTTACCAGGACGGATAGCCAGAACAGTTCCTTTGTTTAGACAAAAGAAATTTAAAGGTTAGATTGGTGTTCGCAAGAAGTCATTCCAATTGGTCCGGAGTGGACGATGAAAAAAATTACAAAACATTTTGTGGATCGATGAAACAAAAATTAATGTATTTGGAAACGACTGTGCCCGGAATGTTCGACGCCTTAAGGGTAAGGAATTCCATGTTCGCTTTACAAAGAAGACGGTCATGCACGGGGGCGGCAATATTATGGTCTGCGGTTGTTTCTCGTGGTATGGCGTCGGTCCGATTCATCGAATTACCGACACTATGACCAGATTCCACTACAAAGATATCTTGGAAAATACAATGTTGAACTATGCTGTGGAAAGTATGCCTCTTAGATGGACATTCCAGCAGGATAACGGTCCGAAGCATACTTCTAAGTTGGAAAAGGATTGGTTCCATGATAATAAGTTGTCCTTCTTGACTGGCCAAGTCAATCTCCGGATTTAAATTCAATCGAAAATCTTTGGGGAGAGTTGCAACCGAGAATTGGAAATTAAATTCTTAAAAATAGAGATCAGTTATGACATTTTGTTTAAAAAACTTGGTTTGAAATACCAGGAGAAACCTGCAGGAAGCTTATTACCAGCATGCCAAAAAGAGTCAACAAAATAATTGAAAATAAAGGTGGATATACCGGTTTTAACGAAACTCAGTCAGTTTAGCAGAAATAACGTGATTTTTTTAATTTTTTGCTTATTTTAACTAAATGTACTTATTATTTTGTTCAATGTCTCTTGATTAATTTCTTACCTTTTGAAAAATACTGAATTTGATTTTTGTTCTTTGTTACTGTTTTAGTATTTATTGTATTTCTAATGTTATAACAAAAGAAATTAGTATTTGTTTTTCCTTTTAATTTAAATAAATTTTCGTCTACAAACCTTTAAAAAAATATAGGGTACACCTATTATTTTGACCATATATGTATGTAATACTTCTCTACTGAAATTTGTCATAAGTTTGAGTAATCAACAAGGTCTAGCAAATAGCTTCACAAACAGAAGTTCGGCATCATCATTAATCTGTAGGACCCATTCAATGATTCAGAAAAAAGAATGCCTGTAAACTTCCCCATATCCCATTCATGGGATGCAAAGGAATACTCATTTTTATCTGTCATATGAACACAGAGTAAGTGGAGGAAAGGCTTTATTTTTCGCACTTGCTGGAGTACATTTTGATTTGTATAAATAAATAAGTATTGAGCAATATTCCCCAAAAAACGATTAATATTTATTATAATGCCATGATATTTCACTTTTGCACGAGTGCATATGAAATTGTATTTATCACACGATTCAACCAACTGCATACATGGTAATGCGTATGCTTACGCCCACTTCACATTCATATATTTGCTAAAAGTCTCAAATGTGACCTATTTCCAGTTCTTGTTGCTGTTTTGCACTTTCACCAACTCCATTCTGATTTTTTTCCTTGTCGAGGACAACACATACATGCACAAACTGTAGCAACAATTCCTCATATGCACAAAAAGAAACTCAGTTTTGTACTTTACGAGAAGTCAGGCACATAACCACACACATCCCACGTGTACATACATTTTACTGTAGTAAAAAATTGACGGCGATAAACAGTGGAACGAACACCAAATGATAAAATTCGTAGTTGAAATTTCGCAAGCAGAATGCGTTCTTCTAGATATAAAACAACTAGGATGAAAAATGAAATATATAAGAACGAAAATCAAGTAGAATATTTGCAAATTTAAATCATAACTTGTAACGAAAGCATCTAAAATAACCAATTCTATATTACATATGGACACATCACTTTTAATGCCGTGCAACAGCCGGTGGTTTTTACATAATTCAGGTGGAAAAATAATTTGTTGTGATTAAATTTCATAAACTCGGTTTATGGCACCAAAGAGCAGTTCGTCAGTTGTAATAAACAACATCTACTGATTTGTTACATATTACGACGTGATGTATAGATGGCGCCAGTAGTTTGGAAAAAAATCATTTTGGTGAAAAGTAAAACCTTATAAAATATATTAAAATTAAGATAGATTCTATTCTGGCGGAGCCTGCTTCTTCTTATTTTACAAATATAAAATTTTGGGTAGCACAGTTTACACGAAACCGTACGAGCTGCCAAGACGAACACTGCAGTGGTCGACCGATTGAGGTGTCCACGCCAGACACAAAATGGTACTGGATGATCGTCGGTTGAAGGTGTATTAGCTGTGTTAAGTGAAATGATACGCATTTCAAAAAGTGCTACACATCGTATATTGACCGAAAATTTGAAGATGAGAAAGCTGTGTGCAAGATGAGTGCCGCGCTTGCTTTCAATAAAGAAAAAACAGCAATGTTTCACCGCAATAAAGCCGAATTTTTGCGTCGATTGCTAACCATGGATGAGACATGGGTCTACCACTTCACTTCTGAGACAAAGGAATAGTCAAAACAGTGAACTGGAACGGGAGAATTGTGTCTAAAAAGGCAAGTTTTTTAGGATACGCATGGAACTATTTTATTGATTATCTTCAGAAAGGAAACATCGTCAACGGCGAATGTTATGCTTACTAATTGCAGCATTTAGGTAACTTGAGCTAGTTGAAATGTTTCAAAAGGTGATATATATCATCGCTGTACAGATGGGTGCCGCGCTTGCTTTCAATAAAGCAAAAACAGCATCGTGAAGATGTTTTAGTAGAATTTTTGGCGACGTTTCACCACAATAAAGCCGCATTTTTGCGTCGATTTATAATCAGGGATGAGACATGGGTCCACTAGTTCACACCTAAGACAAAGGAAGGAGAGACCAAGGAGTGGACTGGGAGAATCACGTCTGTTTTTTTTTTTTTTTTTTTGAGATAGTTTTATTGATTATCTTCAGAAAGAAAGAACCATCAACGGCGAATATTACGCTAATTTATTGCAGCGCTTACGTGATGAAATTATAGAAAAAAGACCTCCTTTGGCGAAAAAGAAATTGTTGTTTCATCAAGACAATGCTCCAGTTCCCAGGTCCATTATTGCGATGGTCAAAATTAATGAATTAAAATTGGAATTGCTTCATCGCATACCTATTTGATCAGATTTATATACCTCGAACTATTTTCTATTTATGCCAAACTTGCAAAAATGTCTCGATGGTAAAAGATATGCCAACAATGAGGAGGTTGAGTTTGCGGTTGATGTCTATTTCAAGCAGATTGACAGTTCTTACTATAAACAGGTTACAGAAGGTATTGAATATCACAGGAAAGAGTGTGCCGAGCAAAATGAGATTATATTGAAAAATAAAGAAAATTGTTTTCCAATTTGTTTGTGTCTTCTTTGTTAGGTTGTCTAGTTTTAGAACCGCTCTCATAATAATTTGTGTACTCTTCGTCAAAGTCATACGCTCATTTGGGACCCTATAAGGTGCATAATTCCATAGACGGTCTTAGCAGTTATCCGTTAAACAGTTATTAGCTGGATGGAATCTGAATCGCTTGATTAAAAGGCAGAAATTATGCTTGAAAAGTTTGCACAGTTACAAGCAGAGTATGCTTGAAATTGGACAAAATTACTTTGGTAGGAAAAGCTCTAATATAGAAAAATAGAAATTTAAAAAGATTTGTTTAAAATTTTACAACATATTCTTTAACAAAAACTTGTGTACTTTGTCAGTTGACAGATACCGGAGAGAGTCTTCCCAAATCCTACACAGTATTTTAAGGCAACGCCCATATACATATAATGTGCGAACTTATTGAATAATGCAAAAATGCGAATTTTCACTGGATAAATAAACATAGACTTATTATAAGTACATATGACAACGCATATTTTTTGACACGCCTACTTATCTAAATTTTAAATATACAGCCTGCTTCAATCTTCGGCTATATAAGAAGATGCTGCGTGAAAAATCTGTTCATAGGAACTGTAATAAACATTATATGCAATCAAGGAAAACCTGACATAACTTTTGCTTATATAAAATCGCAACACTGTGCGTTGGACTCAGCTGTGCCATTAGCAGTAACTGCCTGTCACATGTATGTGAATGCGGCCCCTGTGTGGATGATTATTCACCGGCAAATGTATTAGAGCGAATGTGTGTGAGCGTCTGGATAATATGCAACGCTTATGTTGCAAAAAAAAAATGTTCTTTCATTTGTCTAAAAAAAAAAAAAGTTAAAAAAGTAGTGCACATACAAACATAAAAATGAGAACCAGAATTTTCGTACTTGCGATAATATATACGATTGTGACCTAAATATTTGAATACCCCCCGCACAGTGGCGGTGAAATGATATTGTACTTTTCGATATCAAAAACTGATCGACACATAAACAAATTTTAGCAAATCTAGATTCACTTTAATATAAGGACATCACAAAGAGTTTATGTAAGATCCTGTTTATGTCATGTAGAGTTCTTTTCGTTTATAACTGTAAGATCATATAATAAGAATAAGCTATTTCTCCCCAAAGTTTAATATACGCACATACATATATTTAAATTGAGCAAACGTTACGCAGCATCATAGTAAGCGGGTGTGATTTATGCATAGTTCCCTTGTGAATAAACGATGAAAGGCAAATGGTGTACAAGAAATTATAAAGCATAAAAAGATTAAGTCACAGCGAAGGTGTTTTTACGAGTATCAGCAACCCTCTTTTAATTATGGCAGAGCACTTGTGGGGCGAGAGTTGAGATTTGTGATTTGAAATTAAATTTATAAAATATGTTGAATACATGCATTTGGACCACCTTAAGAAATAAGAATATGAAGGAGCGTTTTTCAATATGATAGAATAGAGTTGAAAATGGGTGACAAAATATTTGTACTAAATGGAAACGCTAAATGTATATAATTAAAATCAAAAACGATGCACAGTGGAATAAATTCGGAAAAGAAATGCAAACAAACCCAATACTTTTTAATGATTTATCTGAACCTTCAATAATAGTGTTTCAAATCTGAGCTCTAAATACAAAAGTTTAATAAAAGCCGAGAAGGAGCTGCTGGTTACGTCCAGCATTCGCACAACTATATATTTTTTAACCGATTTATAACATTTTAGCAACCATTAATTTTGCACCGCAAAAAATCGTAACCCATTTAAGAATATCTTGTACCAGGTAAAAGTAGCCTCAACAAAAATACATTTTTAAATTTGAGTTAACTTTTCCTAGAAGTTTTTTTTATCGCAGTTCCCAGTGTCGCACGCAAAACTAATAAAAACTATTAGTTGCGCAACTAAGTTTCCGCTGTTTGAAAATAGATGGCATCAGCTGTCAATGCTGGTCGATTCTGCCATAACCTAAACGTCATGAGCCAAGCTTAGACATATAGAAAATATATCGCCTCGACACAATAGTGATTTTCTTTTGACGTCATATTCTTTTGGCTGTGTGAATATGTATGATTTTGTACCAAATAATGGTCATATGCGGGAAGTGTCGATTTTCCGTTTTCGATCGGAGAAAACTGCTGCTGAGGCTTCCCGAGAGCTTCAGAACGTTTACAGAGATGCTGCTTTAAGTGAAACAACGAGGCGAGATTGATTCCGTCGTCTAAAAGATGGTGATTTTGATGTTGACGACCGTTCGCGTGATAGAAGACGAAAAACCTTCAAAGATACTGAAATTATGGCATTGCTTTTGATGGGGATCTGTGTGAAACGCAGGTAGAGGTTGTTTCGGTATTAGAAGTTGACCGCCAAGCGATTTCCTACCGATTACATGCGTTGGAACTTGGATTCCTTATGAGTTGAAGCCAAGGGACGTTGAGCGTCGTTTTTTCGCCTGTGATCAACTGTTTCAGCGACAAAAAGGAAGGGTTTTCTTCATCGTATTGCAACGGATGCTAAAAATGGATTTACTACAGCAATTCAAAGAAAAGAAAGTCAAGGGGGGTGACCGGTCATGCATCTACGTCGTCGCCTCGGCCGAATATTCACGCTACGAAATCATGCTCTGTATTTGGTAAGACGAAGTCGGTGTTATTTATTATGAAATATTAAAACCAAGCGAAGCTATCATTGGATATCGATATACACTTTAATTAATGCGATTAAGCCAAACTCCGCGAGAAAAATGATTGCGAAAAATGCCCACAATGCACGGAGAACTACGAAAAAGTGATTCTTCAGCATGACAGCGCTCGGTCTCATGTGGCCAAGCAAGTTAAAACCTACCTGGAAAAGCTGGTATGGAAAGTCTTACCCCATCTATCATATTCTCTAGAATATGATTATCACTTCTTCTGATCGATGGCATACGGTCTGGTTGGCCAGCACTTCCACTCATATGACGACATCAAGGAATCGCTAGATTCGGGGATAGCCTCCAAAGATGAAAAGTTTAACCGTGACGGAATTCGAGCTTTGCCAGAAAGATGGGAAGAAGTAGTAGCCAGCGATGGGCAACGCTTTCAATGAATCTTTTGTAAACATATTTTCGTAATAAAATTGAATTTTTATAAAAAAACACCGAGTTTTTATTGCGTACCTAATACATACATTTGAAAAGTATCAAACATAAAAATCTCTTTATTCTACTTCTTACATTTCTCCACATTATCCAATATTTTTGTGTAAAATTCGAATTTAAACTAGAATATATAGGTATGATAATCATGAACTCTTCAAATTTATGTTGGAAACGCTTAAATTAGCGAACATCCATAAATAGATCGAAAAAATTGAATTTCGTGAGAGTTTCATTTCACAAACATTTTATATTGTTTCTGAAAAATAATAAACAATTTTTAATTTTTTTTAATTATTCCATTCATAGCAAACAAAGCATACTCTATGTGAAAAAAATCATTTTAATATCTCAACTTAGTAAAAATTATGTCCAGAAAGTAACACCTGCTTACAAATTACGTTACGCAGATATATCGAATATCAGAAGTATTTATTTTCTAATTTGATAGCACCCTGTGGTTCACCTGTGCTAAACCTCATATCATAAACATCTCTAGTGCTTGAACTGTATTTGCTTTTTTACAATGCAAAATATGATTTTGGCGATTTTTACAATGTATGACTTTGTTAAGCAAGAAAGTTGTACTGCGACGACCATCAACCTTTAGCGATAAATGTAAAGTCAATTAAATCCTAAATTTGACGACATATTTATGGCTTTAAAAATGAGGACCTTTCTGAAGATGTCTTCGTTCTAAAAGGAGTATTTAACTACATTTTAAAATATACTAGCCGACCCGGCAAACGTTGCTTTGCCTTCAAATTTTATTTTTATTGGAATGTTTCATTAGCAGGAGCAGAAATAATTGCTTTTTAATTTGTGGTTTGTATAGGAGGTACCACTCCCCATTGTCCAATCCCGCCCATATTTCAGCAGCACTTAAGATATGTACATCAAACCGATGTACCAAATTTTGTTCAAATACCGTAAGCAGGAGCAGAAATAATTGATTTTTAATTTTTTGTTTGTATGGGAGGTACCACGCCCCATTGTCTAATACCGCCCATATTTGCAGTAGCACTTAAGATATATACACCAAACCTACGCACCAAATTTTGTTCAAATACCGTAAGCAGGAGCAGAAATAATTGATTTTTAATTTTTTGTTTGTATGGGAGGTACCACGCCCCTTTGTCCAATTGGACCGAATTGTAAATCTGAACCATCCCGGGCACCACCCAGATGCATATACAAAAATTTATGCAAAGCGGTCTAGCCGTTCTGGAGTTTTAAGCATCGGAACAAACCACGATTCATTTTTATATACATAGTTCTGCCATATGTTCTGTTACACAATTTCCAGCGCTTATCGTTCAAAACTTCTTGCGGGAATAGAACCGTTAACTTTTTTTCCAGAACACATGCTCTGATTAGTGAAGAATACTAGTCAGTTTGGTTTCAGTTTGCAATCTATTAACATAGAGTGGGGCGTTAAAGAGAATCGAGTCGGCGTAATAGCTTTGCATAGGTGCGGAAAGAGTGCTGGCCAAATTTTCGAGTTGCTAAAACCACTCGGAATATCAAGAATGTTCGTTTATCGTGCTATTGATCGCTTCGGCGAATTGTCTGGAGTAGAAAACAGGGCAAAAAGTGTTAGTAAACGCAGTGCGTGAAAGAATTCGGAGAAATCCCCTTAGAAAGCAGAAAATCATGTCCAAGGAATTGGATATATCAACCAGATCCATGTCTAGGCTGATTCGGAATGATCTGCATATGAAAGCCTATCGTCGGTCCACGGGGCATCTTCTAACTCCGCAGCTAAAAAAAATTAGGCTGGAAAGATGCAAGCGACTTTTGCAGTGGCACGCTTACAATGGCCATGAAAACATTCTGTTTACCGATGAGAAAATTTTTACCGTGGAAGAAGTTGTCAACAAACAAAATGACAAGATTTATGCCACTTCATCTAAGGAAGCGAAAAAAGTTGTTCCAAGGGTTCAACGTGGCCATCATCCCTCTTCCGTAATGGTTTGGTGGGGGGTCTCCCACCATGGTGTCACATCCCTCCATTTCTGTGAAAAGGGCGTAAAAACTGGTGCAAAGGTTTACCAAAAAGATGTGTTAGAGGGTGTTGTGAAGGGTTTGAGCAATACCCTTTTCAATGGACGTAGATGGATCTTCCAGCAGGACTCTGCTCCTGCGCACAAAGCTAAAACCAGGCAGGAGTGGCTCGAGAGTCAATATTCCTGGCTTTATAGCAGCAGAAGATTGGCCATCAGGGAGTCCAGATCTCAATCCACTGGATTATGCTTTGTGGTCAGAATTGGAGAATATGGCTTGCAAGACTCCCCACAGAAATTTGGGAAGCCTTAAAACAGCATTAACCAGAGCAGCGTCCTCGATCTCCATGGAAATCGTACGTGCGGCTATAGTTTTCTTCGACTATCATGATATTATGCATTATGGAAATATTTTGGAGGTAATGGAATAGCAGAAACCACCGACATCTTCATCGACACCAAAATCAAATGAAATTTGAAAACAGTTTTGGTTTGTCCTAGTTTCTCGAATCTAAGCCAAAAATATACAGTTTTTATTCTGATTCTGGAAACCATATCAAAATTGTATTGAATTTTAATTCTGTTTTGAAACTCCAAAACGAAATTACAAACAAATTTTGATTTTAATTAAGTTTACAAAAAAAGAAATTATCTACTTTTGTACAGGGTGGCGCACGAATCATGCTACAAACGCAATATCAATTTCAGTGGGTACCGTTATTTAAAGATGTTGAATGAGTTTTTTTACCCAGAACTGTGCCAACAACGTACCTGTTTCTACAGCATTTGGTTCCAGCAGGATGAAGCAACAGCACAAATAGCTAGACCGGTTGGGACGGTCTGAAACCCAGAAACTCCACTTTCTGCTGGCCACCGAGGGCAACTGACATAGCTGCACTACACTTTTTTTGTAATGGATTATGTAGCAAGGCAATTAAGAGGTGTACAAAACCAAGGAACTTAAATGAATTGAAACAGTCCATTAAAATAATAATTGAGGCGATCTCAGCTTCAACCCTTTAGGCCGCAATGATTAATTTTCTGATCAAATGTCGCATATACGTGAAAGAGCATGGGGGTCGTTTATGATCTATCTTCAAAACCAATTAGCTATATATGATAGAATAAAATTGAATTTTCTACACAATAAAAAAATAATACATGAAGTACATTGATTAAAAGGAGATATTTGAGTTTCTTGTTACAGCACAATTGGTGCGCCACCCTGTATTTTGTTTAAAAATATTCAATTCAAATAAAACACACACCATTTTTGAATAGCAGTGAACATTTGTAAGAGTCTGGCATGCGTAAATTCAGAAAATGATTTATTTAAGTCATTTGCACCTTTCATAGTTTGGCGCCAAGGACTTTTTCTCTGCCATGGAGCAAAACTACATTTTGTTTCCGACTAAGAAACGAAGCTGCATAAAACTATATTTTCGTTTCAGGTTGTCTAATCAAAATATTTATTTCATTATTTTCCCGTATAGAAATAGAATCAATGTAAGTTTCTAATTTCTTTTTAGGTAAAAACGAATGAATTAATGGAGTGAGGTGTTGTTTCGAATATGAATCAAAAACAAATTTCTAATGTACTTTAGATCAAATCCGAAACGAAGCTAAATTGTCGTGAAAGTCCTTGCGAAATAGATTTTGAATTTTTGTATGAAATAAAAACTGGTCCTACATTTAAAACACAATAGTATATGCAGTTTCCATTGGCAAATTGCATATTATTATATATATTTTTTTACGTTTACTTAGCAATAAATAACATGCATTGGAAATTTGGCGCAGCTTTTTCAACAGTATGTGAAGAATATGTTAAAGGAGAGCCTAAATCTATGACCACAAGGTTAACTTAATGTAATCATTGCAAAATTTGTGAACTTTCATGCTCATAGTTAGCTGTCGTGGTATCAGAATCATAAACACTATTCATATTTTCTGCCACCTGACATTTGTTCTCGTCATTATTGAAGAAAACCGGAAAATATGGCAAATTTTCTCCTCGTACGTAGGTGTCCATGTTTGAAGCTCGCTCAAAAAATACTGAGTGGAGCAATCACAAAATTTTCTGAGTACGAAATATTGTCTTTCTAATGCCATCTAGCGTAATCCAACCGCACTTATACAAACATGAATTACTATTACCATCTATTAGAAAAATAACGGATTTCTTTATGGATTTTTTACTTTGTAATTTCAGTGCATATATTTCTCTACAAAAATGTTTTTAAAAATATAATTTGCCGATTTAGGTTTTGAAAAATTGTAGCTTTACCTCATTTTTTGCGAGAATAGAGGTCTATCTTGTCCTACGCCCAACGAGTGGCATAACGGCGTTCTTGCAATTGGAATTTCAATTCAGAACTAATATCTGAATGCTATAATAACCGGTATTCTCACTCGTTACTATATTATTTAGTGGCGATAATTTAAAGACTTAACATTCTACAGAAATAACCAGTTAAAGTATGCTTTGGCGTGAACAATGAGAAATTGGCTTTTAGATGAGTGAACTTCTATGCTACATTAACAGAAATTCTTTGAGTGCTTTTGTAAAATGATATTCAACTACATTATTTGATTTTACTTACTTAGTTAGCAACTACAATAAATATCTACAATACGCTGCACATAAAAACATAATCGTAAACTCTTGGGTTTTCTACGTTTGCTCTCCAATTCGTCACATTAAATGTTCCAAAAGCCTGGTTCTTATAATCCAGTTTTAGTTTTTCTGCTACAGCCATGGAGTACATTGTCGAAAACTTTCCATGCTTAAGTGTTTTGGTTAGCTATTTAATATTAATACAGCTCATGATTCGCCCGACGTCGATGCTCTCCGTTACCGATGGTGGGGTTCTTTGCATAATCTCCAAACTTACATCACGACGGACCCGTAGTAAATAAATTCAAAAGTTATAATTATCAAGGTTAAAATCCTGTCCCAAAGGAGTAGACTCTTTGTTCTTCGAAAGAAATAACTTTTGTGTATCCTCGTAGACTGTAGAATGCATTTTTTATTGATCCACTCCCTGCACTTAAGAAGAATAGAGTTACAGCTCGATGTTTTCGGCCAATAATGTACATATAATCGTTACTACAGGGCCCATTTTTACTGACTCATCCTCAACACTAAAGAAGACTGCAGTACTAACTCGTAATTTTCCGCCAATAATGCCCATATCACCGTTTATTGCAGAAACCTTTCTTTCTGATTCATTCTCAATAGTTGAGAAGACTGCAGTTACATCTCGTTATTTTTCGCCAATAATGTCCATATCATCGTTTACTACAGGACCCATTTTGACTGATTCATTCTTAATACTTCTGAAGACTGCCGTAACATCTCGTAATTTCCCACCAATAATGTCCATATCATCATTTGCTACAGGACACATTTCTGCTGATTTGTTCTTAAAACTATAGAAGACTGCAATAACATCTCGTAGTTTTCCTCCAATAAGCATCAGCATATTGCAGTAGTTTATGGATTTCGCAGCTTTCCTCATAATCATCTCTAACAAAACTTCGAAGAGGTCTCACGATAGGCTGTCACATTGTCTAAAGTCTCATTTGGTGTTAAAAGGCTCACTAAGACTCTAGCATATCTTTACTGAAGACTTATTGTCGGTCGCATTCCTCAATACTGCATAATACTTTCGGACATGCCGTAATCCTAAATATTTACTGAAAGTCATAAATCGAATTTTCATATTAAAATCTTTTTTATTATTACAAAGTGCTAATTATCATTACAAAGTACTTTATTATTAAACAAATTTTAATTTACAGGGTGATATAATAATAAATTCAAATGATTTATTTTAACAATGTATTTCATTTACATATTTTTTTATTATTATTGCATGGAAAATTCAACTTTATTTTATACAACTAATTGGTTTTGAAGATGATGAGCATGGTAAATGACCTCCTCTTGCTTGACATAACCCAAAAAAAAAAAAAAAAAATATGGGCAGTAGGCTCAAGTGACGTTCAGGACCAGCGGAAAGTGGAGTTTCTGGATATTAATTTGTTTGAAAATATTAGTTGGAGCTCCGCCATAAACGGTCAGGCTATGTGTGCAGCTGCTACATCTTGCTGGAACCAAATGCTATTGAAACGAATACGTTTTAGCCCTAGTTCTAGCTAAAAAAAAAACTCCTTCAACAACTTTAAATAACGGTTCCCATTGACATTGATATTGATTTTATAGAGCACGATTCGGATCTTGATAAGCACAAATTTCAAAAATGCAAGGAAATTTGATAACTGATCCCACTTTTTCGGGAATTGTAATGAATTCGAAAAGAAGAACTATTTGCTGCAATAGCAGCAAAGTGTATATGCTGAACTGCGAAAATCTGTCAAACCCTCTAAGAAGAATTTGGTTGTCTGCTAACAAGTATAACGCAAATGCACTAAAAGTTCAACAATGCATTAAAATGTCAACGCCTTTCAAGTCACTTTCAAAAGGTTTATCCTATCGATTAATTTTTTATTTGGCCATTTGATCTCTGATGGCAGCATTTTAAAATTTTGCGCAATAAAGCCTTAACTTTGTCTTTCTCAAAATTAATTAGAATCGGACACGTGGCCATAAGAAATGCTTTCCAATTTATTTGCTATGCCTACACTTTAGCTCATGGCATCAAAGTCCATTGGCTGACAATACTGGTTTGAATATTGATATGGTAAAATGTATGAAAAATTCCCTTTCGTATCGAAAAAAAATATAAGCGAAATGAAAACGATACCCGGTAGATAAAAATAAACAAAAAAACGGACCCATCAACACACTTGTATACTCTTATGTGTATGTATATGAAATGGTATGTATGCAAGTATGAAATACGATACGTACTATTTTTCAGCCAATATTGAAGTTTCAATTTTCATGATTTTATGTCACCCAATATTCTGCAAACAAATTTAATACCTTTTCGTGAATGTATTTTTTTTTTCTTCTCCGTTTCATTCCATATCATACTCGGTATAGATATTGTAGTTATATTGAGGACAACGACAAGCGAAAAAAAAAAATCAGGATTTTTGTTGAACTCCAGCCATGCAGCAAACAAATTGTTGTTTTTTACGCTGCTATGCTGCTATACAGATTTTGTTAAACAAATACACACACACACAGTGTCTCTGCTCAAAATAATGTCTGTCTGTTTTGCATGATGGAAAGCCTGTATGCTGTCCTGATACCCAACACTCTCACTCTCAGCGGATGTGGGAAAGCAAAAAGTAGGTTACGCCCATTGCTTTCACATGCAAAATTTTCACAAATACTTTCATATGTATGTAGGTAAGTTTTAGCATTAAGTTTTCTGGATGGAAAAAGTGCTTTGAGAATATAGTTTTGATGATATATTTTTTCAAGCAATACTTCAAAAGAAACAGCAGCCAGCGTATGATGGCGACTTTAGTGATGCATTGTTATGGTTGTTGGGATCTATCTGGGATGTTGTTGTTACAGGTGAGTGATCAAAGACTTTGACGTTCATGGTTTTAATACTGATCCTAATTTCGAGAATCAGAAATTTACGTAAATGCAGTAAAAACACAAATTTAAGGAAAAGACGAGATAAATAAGTCACAATTACACTAAACATATTTTCGATATGTTAAAATTAAATTCGAAACCAAATAGCTAGGCGCTTCTTCAATTGAATCTTTTTCAATTATTGTTTCGTCAAATGTGTTACGAGTCAATTGAATGATGTCCGCCAGTCTTGGCTACATGGATGGTTAAAATTTTTCAATATCAAAGAGCTGATTCTAGCATTCCCCCGAACAAAACACAAATTTCCCGGCAAAAACTAATCCATAGACAGTCTTCGTATAGAAAAGTGTCTTTATGGTCAGTTCTCGTATAGAAAAGTGCCTTCATGGTCAGTTTTCGTATAGAAAAGTGTCCTCGTGGACAGTTTTCGCATAGAAAAGTGTCCTCGTGGACAGTTTTCGTATGGAAAAGTGTCCTCGTGGACAGTTTTCGTATAGAAAAGTGCCCCCATGGACAGTTTTCGTATAGAAAAGTGTCCCCATGGACAGTTTT
>JAHXMU010026179.1:1932451-2055415 GCA_019455685.1 Philornis downsi
GACAGTTTTCGTATAGAAAAGTGTCCCCATGAACAGTTTTCGTATAGCAAAGCGTCTTCATGGACAGATTTCGTATAAAAAAGCGTCTTCATAGACAGTTTTCGTATAGAGAAATATCTTCATGATACCTGCAAAATTTGGAAGAATCCGTATAGAAACCATGCCGCTTCAGTGCTTTTCCTACAAATGATCAGTTTTACCAATTTGGTTTTAGATTGTAATCAATTCAGTAAAAATGTTGGTAAAATTGTTTCTGAAAATGAAAATGTATTGTCTTTTTATGTCATTACTGATACTTCACATACAAGTTGGTCGATCTCCTGTCTTTCATATCAAAATTCTAATTAGAAAGCTGCAGTACCACATATTTCTGTCAATTATATTTATTTGTCACGGCTGGTAAAATCAGGGAGAAAACAACCAGATAACTTCGGCCGCCCTGGTAGATTTTATAAAAACTGAGTGAATTAAATTATTTCCTAGTAATTTGCGTTTCTTATACTACGACAACTTATGTATTTGCCAACTTTATTGCAATATTCGTATAATCAACCGGATAACTGCACTCCGATACAAGTATTATAACTTAAGCATTTGAGATAAGCGATTTACAGCGCCGCTTGTCGCTCCGCGCTCACTTCCTTAACCACTCTACTAAAGTTCTAAGCTGAAAAACCTTACAAACATTTCCTTACTCTGATTTTGCAACAACTTTCTAATCTGTTGCCAATTTCTGTTGGTATCACTTGCATATGTGAGTGTTATTATGAGCACTTAATAACTAAATGAGATGTTTGCTTAAATTTAAAATACAACGGATGCAATAAAACGAAGAGTAAAAACTGAAAATCAACTGCAAATCAAATTACCAGTAGTCAAAACTGAAAGACTGAGAAAAACGTGGAGACAAAACCAATTTGAAAATATAAATAAATTCCGCAGCAGAAACAAACAAAACGGAAGAGAGCTCCAAAACCATAAAGCTTCCAAGCATTCAATCGCAACACTCGAGTGACATCTACTTGGCAGTCGAAGCTCTATCGGCGATTATGGCACTGTATTAACGAGGATGGTATGACGATGTACGAATATTGCTTGGAAAAATGTGTTCATACACATTTTCCATACACATAAATCTGTTCGTATACACCTTCCGTGTGGAACAGTGCCCACGTACAACAGAAAAAACATTCTTCATACATTTCATACCCACTTTTCGGATAGAAAAGTGTCTTCATGGAAAGTGTTCGTATAGAATAATATCTTCATGGACAGTTTTCGTACAGAATATTATCTGCATGGACAGTTTTCGTATAGAAAATGCCTTCAGGGACAGTTTTCGTATAGAAAATGTCTTCTGGGAGATTTTTCGTATAGAAATATGTCTTCAGGGAGAAAAGTGTCTTCATGGACAGTTTTCGTATAGAAAAGTATCTTTATGCACAGTTTTCGTATAGAAAAGTGTCTTTATGCACTGTTTTCGTATGGAAAAAATTCTTTGTGGACAGTTTTCGTATAGAAAAGTGTCTTTATGGACAGTTTTCGTATAGAAAAGCATCTTCATGGACAGTTTTCGTATAGAAAAATGTCTTCATGGGCAGTTTTCGTATAGAAAAATGTCTTCAAGGACAGTTTTCGTATAGAAAAATGTCTTAATGGACAGCTTTAGTATAGAAAAGTGTCTTCATGGACAGTTTTTGTATACAAAAGTACAAAAAGTGTATACAAAACATTGACTGAGGAGGCTTGGTTTTAGCAGAGGCCTTGTAAGAATAAAACTAAATGTTCAAACTACAGTGAGGTTTCAGTGACAACTGTGTTTTATGGAAAACAAGTATAAACGGGGCGTATTTAGCGGTTTTAACGCTCAAGTTAATCAAAATATATGCAAAAAATTTGATTAATTTCACTACAAGCTGCATGTTGTAGAATGGGAAGCCCCAAACATGGACCCACCGTTGCACCTGTGAAAAAGCATGAACCCTTAAAGCATATTTTCATGTACATGGCTTACTTGAAACTATACCTAAGACTGAAAAAGCGATAATATCAAAATTTATGAGATCTGTTTGAAAACAGTGTTTGGTCTGATATATTCTGATTGTAATTGACACGTGTATACACAAAATTCAGTTAAGATCGAGACTACGGCTTTGAGAAGTAATTATAGTGAATTGGGAAACCTACAAAGTCAACAATTTGTATAAATTATTGCGTATTAGATGCGCTTTTGATTGGTTAAATAGACAAGTTACTGCAAAATGGTTCACTGCTCAGGTCTAAAGGATTTCTGCACTGTTTATGCCAAAGCGTATTTTTTTGTATCCAAATTTCATATTTTTCATATTGTTTGATTGTTAATAAAGCTTCACTTGTCTATGATATTTAATTTCTGCATTTGTTTTATGGAGAAAAAGAACTTTGTGATGCCGCATAGCTGTCCTTAAGTCTGCTGGAGATAAGATCATTGCGACAGTATTCTGTATTAGTCATTTATAGCAAAAATAAATGCAGATTTATAACTGATATAAACATTTCGAGAAATTTTCCTAAATGAAAATGTTTTATCATTTTACTTTTATACCGAAAGTTACCATTTCTTGGTTTTTTATGCTTATGATAATAACATTTAACACACTTAGGGAGATCCTCCTGCACAATATTCGCATTTCGCTTTTGACATTTATTTGGCGCTACATTCAACATTTTTTACAGCTCTAAAACAATGACAAGCGGTTGTAAAACTAAGATGTAACTCAAAGACAAACAATAATAACAGCTGAAGCAGCGTCAGTAAGAAGATAGAGAATGAACAGACAAAACGAATGAGTGATGATGATGATGATGGAACGAAAAGATATGACAAAGACGAAACTAAAAGAGCAAAAACACCAACGACAGTGCCGTCGTGTATAATAAATCTGAAAGATTTCTGTTGTGACCATAAAATGGCAAGAAATGCTGCAGCAAAAATCCAAGCAACAGCAACAGAAGCAGTGAAAGTGGCATTATCTGTGTACAGAGTTCAACTTGTACTATGGCAACAGATTGACATGACACCAACGCGCTTGATTAGCTGCGGTGCAGTGGTGGTGATGGCAACAACACCGCAGCATGTGTCGGTGATTCGGATGATAATAGAGCAACACACAAGAGCACACGCATACGTAGTTCATACATATGCACATGAAGGTATGGAAATATAGATGCCACAATGCACATGTACAAGTGCACAAGCAAATACATATCAAGTAGCACAAACAGCGATAACCCAACACCACCACTCTATCATCATCACCATCAAGAGAAACTACTGTTCGTAAACACATAATAATACAAATACCCAAAAGATTTTCAATACGATGTGCTTGCTAAAGGGGTGAGGTGGTGAAATGGCAACAGAGCAAAAATGCGTACGGGTATGAGCGATATATCGTATCATATGTTTCACGTTTGGGCCATTTGCAACTTCTCATTTGCTCATGTGCAATGACAATGCATTAACATTTCGCGTTGTCAGATGGTTTTTCACTTTAGTTGTATCTGTTGATAGTTGCGGTAGCTGATTTAAACACCACCCACAAAATACCAACTCTAGCATAAGTACTCTCAAGAATCGCGTGCACAGTGCACAGTGGCTATTGTGCTCTCATTTAGTAATTAGTGACGCAGTGGCTCTTTACACAACATGAGAGTTAGTGAACGTGATGAAAATAATGCTATGTCCCCCGCTATTGCATTAGGTGCGTTCAAATACACAATTTTCTCAAAATCCCGGTTTTCAAGTTACTCGAAGAAATAGTTTTTCCAAAAATTCGGTTTTCATGTATTTGGCCAACATAAGGGTTTTCCTTATGAACCGGACTTAATAAAAAAAACCCACACGCAAGATAATACTTTCTATTGTGACAAATAAGTCAGTATCATATCCAAGCAAAATATTGCATTCGTGGAAGTAGAAATTCACCACAAGCAATGCGGTGAAAATTGACATAATCACCAATGGATTCAACTTGGCCTTGTTGTAGGAAGGGAACAGTTTTTATGATGTATCTTCTACACATTTTCATGACAGTTGTTATAGCAATGAAAAAGTATCCACTTTACTGCACTTTTTCATTCGATCAAAGAATTTTTTTTTTCAAATCAGAGTTCTCAGACTTAAATTAGACAGTAAAGGGTGTTTTTATCAAATGTGATTATGTAGCATTCAAATCCGAAGAAAATTAATAGCATTTAAGTGCAATGTAATTTATTAAGAACTACCGAGTGTTTTTAAATATGGAAGCAGAATAAAAGTAATTTTTTGGAAATGAAAAATATGCATATAAGGAGGTTTTTTTGCAGTGATGTTAAGCATATTTTTTACATTATAGAAATACACTGGTAAAGAACTGCTACCAGTGTATTTCTATAATGTAAAAAAATCATATTTATTGAAACAGCTTGCTTCTCAACTGTCGCACGGCGAGTAAGCCGATTTAGAAACCATCACAGACAGCTAAGGAACGATCTGCCAAATCTGCCAAATAATCCGAATCAGGCGGTTAAAGTACTACGGTGGTCCCAAAACTAGGCAACCTGAGGTATAGGTGGTGCCAGTAGTTTGAAAAAAATTATTTTACTGAAAAGTGGCAACTTTATCAACATATCAACAGTAATACGACCCCTGTGAATTTGTAAACATGAAAAAAAAAAATTGGTCACCGTTATGTAAAATACAATATTTCCATTTGAAAGGTGCCAGTCCAATCAATATTGAAGCCGAGCTAGATTCTACTCTGGCGGAGTCTATAAAACGAACACCGTTGAAGTGTCCACGCCAGATATGGTTAAGAAAATTCACGAAATGGTGTTGGATAACCGTCGGATGAAGCCTGAAGGTGCGTAAACTAGCTGATAGGCATTTCAAAACGTGCTATACATTGTATATTGACTGAAGATTCGAAGATGATAAAGCTTTGTGCAAGATGGGTGCCGCGCTTGCTTTCAATGAAGCAAAAACAGCTACGTGAAAATGTTTCAGTAGAGTGTTTGACAATGTTTCAACGCAATGAAGCCGATTTTTGCGTCAATTTATAACCATGGATGAGACATGGGTCCACCATTTTACACCTGAGGCATAGAAGCAGTAAAAGCATTGGACTGGGGTGGGGAAATCTGTCCAAAAAAGGCGAAGGCGGTTCTATATGCAGACAAGGTCATGGCGTCTGTTTTTGAGATGCGCATGGATCTATTTTTATTAGTTATCTTCAGAACGATGAATATTATGCTTTATTACAGCTATATTGTGGTAAAAAGGCCGTATTGTTTTATCAAGACTATGCTACAGTTCACACATCCACTATAGCGATGATCAAAACGAATGAACTGAAATTTGAATTGCTTCATCACGCACCTTATTCGCCAGATTTAACTCCCTTGAACTATTTTATATTACCAAACTTGAGAAAATGGCTCAGTGGTAAAAGATTTGCCAACAATTAAGAGGCGGCGTCTGCGGTTGATGACAGTTCTTACTATAAAGAGTTTATAGAAGCTACTAAATATTTCTGGAGAAAGCGAATCGAGCTAAAAGAAGATTATGTTAAAAAATTAAGAAAAATTATCCAACCTTTTTTGTCTGCTCTGTTAGGTTGGCTAGTTCTTGGACCGCCCTCTTTTCAACCTATAGGTAAACGCACATGTTAATATCAATTTATGCGTATAGACCAGTAATTAATTAGGTTCTGGTTGTATTAGGTGTAACCAGAACTAATTTTCTTTGTGTCAAAACTGACGGCGCTGAATGAAGAAAATTTCTAAGAAACGAAATTAATTATATTTATTTCCTAACTGCCACAAGATCGTACTTACAATAAACTCGTCCTTGATGGAGTTTATAAGTTTAGAATTATATCAACAAGTCAGCTACTAGGGCTGACTGAGCAATTCATGGAAATCATAGTTGATTTTGGAAGTCAATTCTTACAATTTGGCCAGTATTTCATAATTGCAATATTAAAGAAATGGCGATTTTTTGAACTCATTTTATACATAGGAGTATTACAATGTTTTCGTAGTCAACTCTAGTCCATGAAATAGTAGTCAAATGATATAAATTTATGATAAACTAATAAATAGTCCAACGTTGAAAGTGTTGATTTGTTTTGCTAGTATTATTAATATTTTTCAACAAACCAGTTTTTAAGTTATTATGTGAAATGAAAACATCAAACTTATCAAATTTTTGGAGCTTTTCAAAAATTAATTTTTTAGTAGCATTTATATTGATTGTACGAGTGTGATGAAAAAACAACCGCTATTTTCAATTTTTTTCAAAAAATATTTATTTATTCATCAATTTCTATTTTATTTCCTTTAAATTACTCCCCCTCAGATATAACAAACTTGTGTCAACGTTTCTTCTAATCCTCGAAACACTTCTAAAACGCGCTTTTTGGTATCGCCAACAGCTCCTGTTTCGATTTTTCTTTAATCTCCTCAATAGTAGCAAAACGCTTTCCTTTCATCGGTGTCTTCAGTTTTGGGAAGAGGAAAAAGTCAAAGGCGACCAAGTCCGGTGAATACGGTGGTTGAGGCATGATTGCGGTTTTGTTTTTGGCCAAAAACTCACGCACAAGCATCGATGTGTGAGCTGGTGCGTTATCATGGTGCAAAATCCATGATTGGTTTTTCCACAATTCTGTGCGTTTCTGACGAATTGCTTCGCGCAAACGGCGCATAACTTCAAGGTAGTATTCCTTATTGACAGTCTTGATGATCTTGTGGCAAGAATTCATGATGCACCATGCTATTGCAATCGAGGAAAACAGTGAGCAAAACCTTCACAACCGAACTTGACGTGCTTTTTTCAGGTCTTGAACTCTTCTATTGAAATGATTGGCTTTGATTTCAATGTCATAGCCATACACCCATGATTTGTCACCAGTTATGACCTTTTTGAGAAAATCTGGATCGTCGTTGACGACGTTTAACAGCTCCTGAGCGATGTCCATGCGACGTTGTTTTTGCTCAAAATTTAGCAGTTTTGGAACAATCTTCGCTGCCGCACGTTTCATGCCTAAAACGTTTTTAAAAATTGCTCGCCATGAGCCGAACGATATGCCAACATCATCAGCAACCTCTCTAATAGTGATTCGACGATTATTCAAGATTATTTTGTTCACTGCTTCAATGTTTTCATCGATTGTTGACGTGCTCGGGCGACCAGGACGAGCATCGTCATTGACATCTTCTCGACCTTCCTTAAACCGGCTATACGACAACTGCTTATAGTAGACTCGCCAGACGCCACAGTCAACATTTCAGACGTCCTTGCACATTTAATTTCATTTTTTACACAAAACTTAATACAGTTTTTTTTATCAATTTTTTCGAATAGTAAAAAATCGAATAGCACACCAAAACACGACTAACCTTTTTATCTGTCAAAAACAAACTGGCAATCCAAAATGGCTGATATTGTCAACATATATAATAGACATGTGTACCAACATAACAGAAAAAAAATGCGAAAATCGAACATACGTAACTCACGAAATTTGAAAAAAAACGTTTTTTTTTATCACACCGTCCATCAAGCATGGTCATCTTTAATAGTAAAGTGGTTTTCGAGGCAGCTTTTTCAAGATGAATGCCATTCACGCTTTCTTATCCATTAAATATGCCGGTATAAAGTTATGCAAAACATACATTTTCAAAAAATAGTTTGAAAAAGAAGCTTTTTTTGCCAGTACTGAAAACATCTACTTAAAAAATCATAGCCTTAACATCATATTGAAAGCAAGGGTGAACATCCATATTTTTTAATTGTGATCATCTGAAACGACATTGGCTTAAAAAAGTTTATCATCAGAATCCATTTCTGAATTATCTTCAGGAATTTCAAACTTTAGTTTATTCAACACAAAGCCATTTTTGAAATTTTTTTACAATTTTTCAAAAACCGATTTATAGAAGAGAAAACCTCCGTTAAATCGGGTATTCGAAAATGGCGATTGTTGGAAACCAGGCTTTTGGTCGATTTAAAAAAACATTTTGCTGGTTTTTGGTTTGTTATTCAGTTTGTAACAGGTAGAATTTCTCATCCCAAAAGTATGGAGATGTGAATTTAAAGGATTATTTTTCAAAAATAAAAAAAGAAGTATTCAATTTTAAGGGACCATCTTTACTACCATATAAAGGGAACATTACTAACAATTACTTTTTAAAGATTATGTTTCTCTTGGCCGTGCACCGTACCATTACAATTTTCAGTGACACGTTCGTGCAATCTGGCTGTCATTTGATAAGTGACGCCAGTAATGTTGGCTTCCAATTAACAGCATGATCTATCTGGATAATCAGCGAATTGTATTCTTAACAATGCCAAGATTTCACTGACTATGTGGAATGAAGCGTTGCCATCTTATTGGAACTTAATGTCGTCCAGAACAAGCACCCAGAAGTCGCCTTCCTACTATGGAATGTCTAACAGGTTGGCGTGTCATGACATGGATAATAAATCACTCTATATTTCGTGAATATTTAATCTCTAAAATCATTGTAAACAAGATTATAGGTTGATATTTTCTTGATCTTTGCAAAATGTAAGTTCCGTCCATACATACTTCGGCTTGCTGTTGAAAAAACGATAGGTACAGAACATAGGTAGCTGCAACTTGGTAAGAAAATAGCTCATAGTCAAGAAAATATGAAGATAAGAAAACAATTGCCATAACAATCTACATCCAACACCGGAATTAAGTGCACTTTTCGCGTCTTACTTATAACAATTTTATACTGGGTCCAATGGTTTGACTGTGTTTGAACAGCTCTATGCTCCACTCTGTTGCCCGGTTCAATGTTTCAAGTTAGAACACATATCTAATTGGAAACTAATCTGTTTGACATATGATTAGTTCGATATCACAATGGAATAAATTACGGTTAATAACCGCTGTTCGGAATCAAATTATCTTTAACTCATAAACTCACATAAGGTATAGTAAAACGAAATTAATTTTTGCATGACATCGAAGGCTTAATTTCTCACAAATAGAATAATTTAATTTAGGTCAAATTTGCGTCGTTTTGTTCGGTAACTTGTTGTCATTTCGAAGACAATTCCGTTGTGCCTTTCTCATAAAAATTTTCGTCTCTGTTGGCAAAAAAACCGATACAGCCGTTGATACCAGGTTGTCTTGAAACGATTGTTTCATCAGTAAAATCATTCATCATAGACAGGAAGAGCTGGTAATCACTTAGTACTAAGTCCGGGCTATAAGGTCGATGGCATAAGAACGTCCCAATTACGCTTCAGAAGTTTCTGATGAGCCACTACAGATGTAGGTGGCCTGGCGTTGTACAAAATTCGTTTCCTATTGGGCAAAGATAGCAATCCCTTAGTGGTAGGTGAGGACTATAAGGTCGATGCTTAAAAACGTTCCAATTAAGCTTCAGAGGCTTCTGGCGAGTTACTATAGATGGCGTTGTCCTTATGGAACAAAATTCCCTTCCTACTAGACAAAGATGGTAACCACTTAGTGCTAGGTCCGGACTGTAAGGTCGATGCAAAAGAACGCCCCAATTGAGCTTCAGGAGCTTCGAGCGAGTCACTACAGATATAGGTGACCTGGCGTTGTACTAATGGAACAAAATTCGTCTCCTATTGGGCAAAGATGGTAATCACTTAGTGGTAGGTCAAGACTATGAGGTCGATGCATAAGAACGTCCCAATTAGGATTCTGGCGAATTACTACAGATGCAGGTAGCCTGGCGTAATTCTTATGGAACAAAATTCCATTCCTATTGTGCAAGCATGACCGCTACTGGGTGATTGCTTTCTATAGATGAACCAGTCGTTGGCAAAAAGAAAAAGTAAAACACGTTCCATTGCATCGCATAAATGAGATATGAAAGATATCTTCCCACATTTAGCAATCTTATATGCATTCTATTCCCAACGTATTTTGAAAACCGTTTACCTGACTAGTTAATTATTCGACTACTGGATATAATGATAGGTGGTTGAATGTGGGATTGAACCTGCGATCATGCGAACGATAGTCGCGGGTGCTAACCATTGCGCCATTGCGGTTGGCAGCAAAGTCCCGAATTATGAGTTTGAAAGTACTCGATATAATGATAGTTGGTTAAATGTGGGATTGAATCTGCAAAGTTCCGATTACGAGTTTGAAAGTAGGGGAGCAGCTGACAGTCAATGATGCCCTGCTAATCCCACCAAGCACACAGCAAAACTTTCCTTACTCTCAAGCCTGGCTTAGCCACCGTTTGGACCGGCAGAGCGCAATTCGACCACAACCTTTTCCGCTCGATGTCATTGTAAGTGAGCCACTTTTCATTACCAGCTATAACTCGCTTCAAAAATGGGCAGTTATACGCAGATGGAAATTCGATCTATAAGATTTGTTTGCGTTAACCCGTGTGATACCATAAAATCGGGATTCTTTTTGTATCCAGCCTTATTCAAGTGGTTCCAAACGGGGTCTTTATGCTATGTTTAGCTTCCGGACAATTCAAAAAGTGCTTACATGGCATTCAGACTCAAAAATTTTAAATTTTCTGTAGGCATTTACGACAATTGTTCTTTCAGAGCGTTGGGCATCTTTGGCATTAAAATTACAGGAAAGGAAGGCAGAAAACACAATTGCATGTAATTGTCTGTTACAGTATCAGGGCCATAAACACTATTCAAATTTTCATTTGTAAGGCTTGCGTTTCTGCCTTTATTGAAGAAAATCTGTGAAATATGGCTTACTTTGTCTTTGCTGGAGTCAATCTTTGATGCGCGCTCAAACAATACTAAGTTAATCAATAATAAAACTCTCTGAGTGATTTTTGTTGAATACGAAATTTTATTTTTCTACTGCCATTTAATACACTTACGCATTGCGAAATATAGGTTACTAAAACCATTTGTCCGGAAAATCATGAATTTTTTTTACAATTTATTTTATAATACAGGGTGGCGCAATAGAACGTGCATATTGGATCATCTTTTTTTGCGTGGTAGAAAAGGCGCGGGCGGGGGGCGCCTACATCGTTGGGTTGGCGGGCTCATGGAGTTTTAGTCGCTATGAATCACTTCGACGGGAAGCGTCGCGTATTTTGCGTGCGCGAATTTTACGAGAACTCTCGTTCATATATTGCTACTAGGCGACTACATTGTACTGAATATGGACTACGGCGAATTAGTGAAGCTCCGAGTGATAATTTAATTAAAATATGGGTAAAGCGTTTTGAAGAGACCGGTTCAACATTTAAACCACAAGCAAATGGTCGTCCAAGAACATCTAGGACCGAAGACAGTGTTGAGAGAGTTATGGAGTCAGTACGAGGAAATCCACAAATGTCGACTCACAAGAGATCGTCTATCTTACAATTATCGCGACGAAGTTTGCAACGAATTTTAACATTGGATCTTAAACTGCATCCATATAAGTTGCAATTAACACAAGAATTGAAAGAGTCTGACTTCATAGCAAGGCTCGCATTTGCTAATGAAATGCTTAATCGATTTTCCAATTTTGACAATATCCTTTTCCCTGACGAGACTCATTTCCTTATGAATGGGTTCGTAAACCGTCAAAATTGTCGTTACTGGAACAGTGAAAATCCCAAAATCAAACACCAGAAACCATTGCATAGTCCTAAAGTGACAGTATGGGCAGCAATCTCTGGCAGAGGAATAATTGGTCGTTTTTTTCTTCGAAAATGCGCGAGGCCACGGTTAATACGGAACGCTATGTTGAGATGTTGGACGAATTTTTGGCTCCAGAAATTGAAAGTTCAAGAATAGTGAATTCCAGAACTTGGTTCCAACAAAATGGAGCTACCTGTCACACATCAAATGACTCCATGGCGGTGGTGAAACAGATGTTCCCTGACAGACTGATTTCGAAAAGAGGTGATATTCCATGGCCCCCACCTAGTCCAGACTTGACGCCTCTTGACTCTTTTTTGTGGGGATACCTCAAACACAAAGTCTACAGTAATAATCCAAGAAACATCGTTCAGCTCAAGAAAAATACCCGTGGTGAAATGGCAGCCATTACACCAGTATTACTGAAGAAAGTTTTCAATAATTTTCGTTTGCGGTTAGAGGAGTGCCGTCGTAGAGAGGGTCACCATTTAGATGATGTTATTTTTAAAAAATAAACTCCATTTATTACTCTACAATGCCTTAGATTTATTTTAACCACACCTTTTGTATTTATTTTTTAATCTATTTTTTAAATATGCACGTTCTATTGCGGCACCCTGTATAATAACAAAACTATTAATTTTACCCAGACTTTTTTGTTATAATTAAACTGTATAATTCTCAGTTATTATGTTTTAAATAGAGCTGAGATGCAAGGTTTTCCATAGAATAGTAGTGAAAAAGGATAACGACAATTGTGAAGTCTTACTATAGCCTTTTCAAATTCAAATGAAATATTGTCAGCTGATCAATAAAGGCTGCCTCTCCTGTTAGTCGTGAGCAGTCCTTAATTGTTGAAACCTTAGAATGAATCTATTATTATACATATTTTGTTTAAAATTTAGTAATTATCGTTTACTGAGGCAATCTTGGTGAACTACGGCCATACTGCCTTATAATCCTTATGCTGCCGCGGCGAAGCCACATACAGACTTGATTTCATTACAAAAGCATAGTATAGAAATTAGTTCTTAAATATAATTTATAATCTAATTATGTCAAAATTCACTTGCAGTATGTGGGATCACTGTGCTCACATGTAAATTGTACTGACACATAGATGATGTAGCAGGAAATACACCCATACAAATGTACACTTTACATTGTGTGCGAATAAGTAGTGTATGTATAAACATTTGACGACAATGTTAATGGATGTGTATGTATGTGCGTGCAATGGCTGCTGGTGATATGGCTGATGACCACTGAAGTCCTTGTATTGAAGGGATTATTTTTATTGTGTATTGGCAGGATGTTACAGTATGTCGGTGTGATTTTAAGAGGGAATTATATGCCATTTAACATCGTGTATTGGTTAAGGAAGGGATTCACTTACACAAACACACACACACACGTATACTCTGTAAGCAATACAAAAACCAACAATGTTAAACATCACCGAACAAGAAGAATAACATGAGCAAATCCTTTTACAATATTCTATTAAGATGATTTGTGGTGCGAATATATATCAACGATAGACATTGCCTCGGTACTCGTACTTGTATAATCTACGGCTTAAATGGGAGTCATTCGAAGATTACACCAAGGACATGTGTTCCTGTTCTCTGCATTTGGGTGTGTGAGTGCGAGATGTGTGTTAGCTTTGAAGGCATGATTTTAATTTATATTAATTGAAAATTAAAATGTATAAATCTATGCGAAATATAAGAAAATAAGAACTTAAGAAGAGAATAAGTAGACTCTAACCAAATCTGTTATTGGGCTTATGTTGGTTATGCTAATAATCCTATCGAAGGCAAATCAATTTATCAGTTTGTTCAGAAAAGCTAGATTATGTATATAAGTATATTACCACAATTCCAGTCGCTTCAAATGTAAATTCATCAATACGTTGTAGATGTTACCTGAAAATAAAAAAAAAAAAATAAATAAATAATATTTGATTAAAAACTCTTCAATAATTTTAAATTGGAAAAAACTAAAATCGAAGTAATTAAAAATTTAAGTGTATGAATTATTATTTTCATTGCAGATGTTTATAATTAAAAATACGAAATATACAAAATACGAGATATGTATGTACATGCAGGGATTACACGGATATTTTTATACGAATACTAAAAGCATACAAAATATGGAGAACACAATACCATTTCCTGTTGCAACTTTACTGCTATGCCATGGAAATATAAAATACGGTAACAAGAAATCCATTATTTTGCCAATAGAGGGCTTTAGCAATCGGTGTTTCATGTCGTAGAAGCGCGATCGGGTTAAGCCAAGTAGAGGTAGAAAGATTTGCGATTGTTCACCACAGTATTATTTGAGCGAGCGTCGAAAATAGACAACGGGAAAAGAGGGAAAGAAGAAACAAAGAAAGAAAGATGAAACTGCAAGTTAGTCAACTGAAAATGGAAAATATATGATCCTAATACCGTAATAGACAATAATGTGCAATATTGGCTTCATCGCTCCATTCTGGCAATTTTGGTTTCAAATGTCGATAAAGCAATTGAAACCATCAAGTGCTAATGTCATGTGATCACTTTGATTGCGATAGAGCTAAATACACTGGTTTACAAATTTGCCAAAAAATGGACTGCAGAAACGAAGCATGATTTTTAACTAGTCTAAGTGCGCTGAACTCGAATCATAAAAATTGGGCTATCACGTCTTGTTCATTTTGTATCGCATGCTGGCAATACCGTAAAACAGTCAACACTGACACTACAATTTCACAATTATTAATTTGACAGAAGCCCACATTCATTCTAAATTTTCAAAATAGTAGCATTTAAGCATGTCAGGGAGATCATGTGTTGCTGATTCAAGCTATTTTTGCTTTGTGTGTGGAGAATATTTGGTTCGAAAAAAGATATTCAATATCAGAATCATTAAAATATGCATATCTACATTATTTTGGTTTTTGCCGTCAGAAACTTAAACAAATCGTGGACACCGACAATGTTTTGTAATAGTTGCGGATCTGCTTTATAAAAGTGATCAAATGCCAAGAAGATTTATTTCGATTTTTCAATTCCAGTACTTTGAAGAGAGTCGAGTAACCGATTGATATTTATGTTTAACAAAATTTGGTAAGTCCACCAATCGAAAAATCGAAAAAATATTACATACGCGAATGTCCCAACGGTTTCCAAACCAGTTCAACCTTCACCAGATGATCCATTACCAGTCATTCTCTGTGCTACGAGCACTGAGTCCGAGACATCTTTCACCAGCAGTGGTAGTTTGTATCAAGCTGATGATGAACGACATTTAATGACTCAAGCTAAGCTCAATGATCTAATTCGGGATTTACATTTAGCCAAGCAAGACGCAGAATTACTAATTTCACGCATGCAGCAGCAATGGAAACATCTTGCAGTTAGGACAAAAGTAACAATCTATAGAGATAGAAGCTTGGTATAGGCTGCATATTTTAAAAAGAAACACTCTATTCTATACTGTACTGATTGATGTTGATGGTTTATTTCAAAAAATGAACCATTCATATGACAAAACTAAATGGAGATTATTTATTGATGGCTCTAAGTACAGTTTAAAGGCTCTTCTTTTGCATAATATGAAATTAAAAAGCCATCCATACCAATTGCTTAAGCCGTTAATACAAAGGAGAATTACGAATCAAGGACTGAAATTTTGGCATTATTCAAATACAACGATAATAAATGGAAGATTTGTGGTGACCTTAAGGTGTGTGACTTAAATTTTTTGTATATATAGTATAGACCATCATAAATAACTTTAAATTAATCTGTTTCAGGTCATTGGTTTGTTGACTGGAATACAAGGAGATGTCACAAAATATTGTTGTTTCCTTTGTTTATCATCATTACGTCAGAACAGAGTGGCCGAAAAGAACTGAGTATTCACCAAAATAACAAAACATTTCAAATAAACCATTTATTGATCCAAATGACGTTCTTCTTCCGCCGCTGCACTTAAAATTTGGCCTTTTTAAGAACTCTGTCAAGACTTAACTTCTTAACGGTTTTCCTAAAATTTCATATGCTAAAATCAAAGAAGGCCTATTTGTTGGTCCTCGGATCAGGAAGCTTTGAATAGTGGCAATTTTTCACATATGAAAAGTTAAAATTTAGCTGCAGTTTGTAGCCAGTAGAAATTTGAGCACCATAACATTACGTTTGGATCATTCCAAAGCGCCAGTTCTGCTTACCAAACGAGGCGCAGTTGGCACATTATTTCGCAGCCACAATCTTCTTACCAAAAAATTTAAGGTTCTTATCCATTTAAAGTTTGAGAATAAGTTTAGATCGTTTCGACCCTTTGGCTTCTAATCATTTGCTTTATTAGACAAAATTATTTTATATTATTTTTAACTGCACCGGCTATCCTGAGCAAATTTTTGGGGCAAAAAAAGAAGCAAAATTTTATATAATTTATTAAAAACAAATGTCGTTTTAATACCACACGTTGGTTTACATTTAATGCATTACATCCCTATTCATACAAGTAAGGTTACAAAAAATAATAGCACGAAATCATTAATATTACAGAAAAAGCGGAGAGATAAAAATTTTATTGGACCCTGAAGTTCAGTCGGTCCAAAACTTACATGTCCACTATAATAAGTTGCATTCCAGTGTCTTGGTCGATTCACAGATTAGGTACATAATACATGGGAAAAGGAAAAACGTCCTATTCCCATCCATTACGTATATTAAAATGTCGTTTTTCTTAAAGAATACGCAAAGAAATAAAATTTAAGTATTTTTCGGTAAAGACGACCACAATAATAAAATGTTAAAAAGTGTGAATTGTTAGACAAATTCTACAAAGGGACTATCAAAAGATGAACTTAAGCCTATTATGATCAAGTGTTTTCCTCTTAGATCGACTTGCGCCACTTACGAGATCTGTTGGACACACTGACCTGGATTATAGACAATTGGTCATGTTAGGAAACCTCTCTTCTCAAATATATTGTTTCCAAATGAAAACGTGCACCTGAGGTGTCATTTATTTAGTGAAAGGTTTGCCATTTATGAATATGGATCGTTTAATAACAGAACAGGAATTGTATGCGCTTTATTCGGTCTCTGAATATTTGTAGTTTTTACAAATGGAGTGACAAACTTAGTATACCTGTCATCACATGAAACAAGAAAGGGAAATGTTTTCATCAAAAATTTTATGTTAAACATAATATATCTCTTAAGAAATTGACTTTGGAATATTTCATACTAACATGTTTTGCTTTGTTAGGAATTATAAATGGAAATAATCATTTTTAAATACTTTATTACCGTAGTTATGACATTGATTTAAAACTGCTTCGTTGGAAGCGATAAATAAGCTTGGATCGAATCTTCAGAAGTGGTGAAAATGTGATTATATTTGAATGACTTCCACTTTTTTTCGCCGTTAAAATAAATTTTTTTGATTCTAGGCTTTTAATCTAGAACCCTTTACGGCATTTCTCAATGGTAAGTAAAATGAAATCTAATGATTTATAAGTATTTAAACACATTCCCTTGGCTTTGTTTTATGTTGTTAGACTACTACTATTTGCCAAATTTAAAATTATCCTGTATTGCTCCTTCCTTCCTTTTTCTACTGCAAAACGTCGCTTTAGCTAACGAATAAATTTTAGAATTGTTGAAAATCGAAAAAAACCGAAAGATTTAGTCCTTATATGCATAAGTTTTGTGGCAATGAAAGGATATTGCCTATCTGCGGTGTGGTAAACGATGGACTAACTTCCAGTGAGCTTGCCGGAAAGTGTCTCTACATAATGTACTCAATTACACGTCTCAATACCTACGTCCACAAGTAAGGTTGTCTTTTACAAAGTATATGAGTTAAAATGGTTCTTTCCAATGTTTATAGATCACCACTGTACATTGTCTTTCAATAACGAGCATACGACAAAACCGCTCAAAAAAGATTGAAAATTTTTCACTTTGCTCTAGGTTCGGACCTTCCATGGGCATATGACTTTTGGTGTTTTTTTTTTTTTTTTTTTGCATAGTTTTGAACTTTGAACCATCTTTGCCTTCTTTAGGCACGATTCCCCCATTCTAGTCCATGGCTTCTACCGTTCCTTTGTCTCAGATGTGAAGTGGTGGACCCATGGTTACAAATCTCATGGTTATAAATCGACGCAAAAAATTGGCTTCATTGCGGCGAAAAACCGCCAAACATTCTACTGAAACATCTTCACAAAGCTGCTTTTGCTCCATTGAAAGCAAGCGCGGCACCCATTTTGCCCACAGTTACTTATCATCTTCAAATCTTCAGTCAATGTGTGATGTATAGCACTTTTTGAAACAGCAATTCACTAAACTATTAGCATATAGTCTGATGTTGCAAAATGACAAACCTAAAAAAAACTCTACTGATGACATAACTACTATCTTATCCACGTTTTATTATTATACTAATTTAGAATTTTAGCTTTACGCAATATCCCTATTATAGTAATCTCTCTTTCTCCCTATGAAATAATCTACACTCCTTCCTCTCTTCCAATAAGAATTAAGTACGATAAGGAGGTAAAATATATCTTCTTTACTCCCACACAGGGGTCGGAAGAAGCGGAAGTACAATTTATGATTTCTGTTCTGTACCAGGAAAACAGATGGTTTAGTTTATAACATATTAAATTATAATTTGCTCAATTATATGCTGAAAAAAATACACTTAACTTCAATTTTATGGATTATACATGGTGGCTGGCTAAGAAATGTTAAAGAAAAAGAGGTGTGTACCACCCAGAAGCAGATAGATAAGATAAGGTAAGAGGTCAGAAAAACCTACAACCAAGAAGATTTTTTGCTTTGTTTGCAAATATTGATATCATTTATTGCTTTCATACTGCGCGTAAATCAAAAATTCGAAATTTTAAATTTTATTTTATCATTTCAGCTAGCTCACGCATCTTCAGTCCACGATCATCCATTACCATTTTGCGGATTTTCTTAATTGTATCTGGTGTGAATGCCTCAGTTGATCGCCGACTACATTGTTGGACATGGCAACTCGTACGGCCTCGTTTAAACTCTGCTGTTCAATATTGTACAGTGTTAAACGAAGGAGCAGACTCCCCCGGATTAGAATCTAGCTCGGCTTTAATATTGGTTTAACTGAAACCTTTCAAATGGAAATATTGAATTACATAATGGTCATGAATTTTTTTCCATGTTTACTTGTACAAATTCACTGAGATCGTTTATAGAAATACTAAACAATATGGTGCCTTAAAGCTTAAAATATGTGTTTATAAGGTTGCCAATTTTCACCAAAAAAAAAAAAAAAAAAATTTTCAAATTACTGGCACTATCTATACGTCAGGTCGGTTGGTTTTGGTACCGCCGTCGTATATCACATGTGGAGTTCAAAATGTTACGTTGAATAGTTTCACGTCGTCTTGCGCTATAATAGATGCCTAAAAAAGGTGTGGCATCACTAAGTTTACCCTAGAACACATATCATCGCGCATCAGTAGCATATCTACCAAATCTAGCCTTTATATCGGTAACAGTTCTTGAGATATAACCGTTCAGAACATAAACTTTTGTGGGCGACGTCACGTCTTTATTCACATTCGTCATTTAGAATTGAATATGAAAATTTGATGATTGATGAATAACATACGGTTACATCTTTATGATGATCCGTCAATTACTTTGTCCGCCATAAAGGATTAAAAGAAAAAAGAAAAGGGGATCACTTACTTTTTACTATTATGTACCAAATCTCTTCTACAAACCTATAATAGCTCATTAGATACAGTCGTCAACAATTTTTATTTGTATGGGCGGTGTCACGCCACTTTGTCCAACTGAAAGCTGATATTGTCTATGATTTCTTCTAGGACAACATAATTACATTTTGAAAATATTGTGACAGTCGGTCTATGGGACTAGAAATCTATTGGGAGCAAAGGTAAAAATGTACAATCATTCAATTTTGTATACATAGGTAAATGGATAGATCGACATACAGTTAACATTCTAGCACTTGGACGAGTAGACCAGTTTATATTTATTGCCACTAATACTTACATTCAACTTTGTGATCTGGAGCCATTTCAATTCCTAACTATTCCCAACTCAGGTGTTATCATGTGCAATTACGTCACTACAGTGTATAGCTAACACCACCAGGTCGTACTAAAAGATTGTTAGTTTGTTGTTTTTTTTTTTGTTTTCATTTCCTTTTATCTTTTTCATAACATCAACTTGTGTAAGTCCCTCCGATAATCTTTGAAACTTTTTCCCATTGTTTGCCCCTTAACAACACGTTTGTTACCTTTATAGAATCCCCATGGCATACATGCATGCATATCCTTCTCCAAGGAAAACTCTCAAAAGGAAACCGAATAACTCCCATTGTTATAATCAAAGTGCAACAATAAAGCAAAGGCAGATTTGGATTTCTCAGACTAAGAATATGATAAGACCGTATTCAATATTCAGAGCATATTTTCGAGCGTTTAAGCATTATTTGCATTCAGCAAATATCAAATTGAAAATACAATCACTTGCATTCGAACAATTCAACATATGTTTACTTGGGTATTTTCAATTCGAATTGATTTGTACACTATTGAATATTAATGGATAACTGTTGGATTTGTGCAAGTGAATTCTATGGCAAAGAACAATAATGTTCTCTCGGTATACAGTCATAAAAAATGAAGCGGTTTTTACGTATATTTGGGATAAACGGAAATGGTATCAAACGGAACAGCGATAAAATGAATGCTAGAGATGTAAACACTCGATAGTGTAGCAAAAATTCTGCAATATGTGGAAGTTGGAGCAACAATACAATGAAATAGAAAATCGAAAATCAGAGAAATAGGAAAATTTTAAATTAAGTACGGATGTAGCTTTGGATAATATTTCAATATAAAATTATCTCCACTACATAGCGCCTTTCTCTCTACAACAGCGCGATGGTTAGTTAGTTAGTACTGGCGGCTATTGTTCGCATGATCGCGGGTTCAACTCCGCACACAGTCACCTACTCGTATTATTATTTAAGCGGCGGTCAGCTCGATGTGTTTGACGAACTCTTCTAGCAGTTAAGTAATCGATAAGTCTAGTAAATGATTCCCAAACTGTGACGTTAGGAGTCGTAGTTAAACCGTAGATCCTGCAAAGTGAGTTTAAAAATTGAATGTGAAAAGCTCTCCCATAACTCATTCATGGGACGCCAGGGAATTTGCTGTTTATGTTGTGAGAGATAACCAAATTTTATGAAGGTCTGTTACGCAGTGATACTTCCAAATTTATACCAATGTCCCCTGATGATTATGTATGGTGCCACTAATTTCACTTTCAGTCAGTTGACGGAAATTTTGCAAAAAAATATTTCGCAATTATTGACAAATTAAATTCGAAATTGTTCAAAGTCGAGAGAAATTTGCCCTAAATAAGAGTAAAATGTAAGAAAAATAAAAAAAAAAAAATGATTTATTATTTTTAATATTTTTAATGGAATGGACAAAGAAGTGGAGTTATTGTAAAGAATAGCATTTTCTTTAAAAAAAAAACTGTATTTTCATAGCTTCCCCAAATACTTTGTGAGCATATTTTCCCCTTCCTGGGAAGTTCTATTTATTTGTACCAAAGGGACCGATGAAACAATGATTCTAACCGGCAGTCGCTGTAAGAATATTAAACATTTTTGCTATTTTATATTTTTGTTTCCAACGCAAAAATTTAATTTAATTTTATTTGATATTGCTGTTGAAAATTGCCATGAAAAATTACATAAAGAATTTTCCTTGCTGGAGAGGACCTGATGAAAAAGGCTGTAAAAAGGTACCAAAAACAACAGTATCCCTCCTATGACAAAGCCCATGTTAAATTGATTGATGATTATCCATTTTGTCACCACTTATAGACCATGATCAGTGTATCATTTTACTTTTCATAGATGCCTTTTTTTTTGGGATACGAAAAACTACATGCCAAGATTAATTACAGCTTAAAAATTGTTATTTGGGAACAGTTTTTGCTTTGCTTTTGTGTCGGCACTTAGTAGAAGGGATTGCACTCGTTTCAATAAAGAGCAACTATATCAGGGAGCAATTTTATTTGTAGTAATCAAGCAGTTAGGTCTAAGCTAATATCAAATAAAATAGCAATATTACACGCAATACAAAGTTGGAATGATATTGAAGGTTTATTTATACATAGTTGAAATGATCTGATTTAGGTAAAATTTACATCATTTTGCACGGTAACTTATTGCCGTTTTGAAGGCGATTTCACCATGTCTTTCTCATAGAGACCTTCGTCTCTGTTCGCAAAAGACTGGACCAGTCAATTTTCACGAGCTTTCTTTAAGGCTAAGTTTTCACCAGCGAAATCATTTGCCTTAGACAGGAACAGGTGATAATCACTTGGTGCCAGGTATGGACTATAAAGGGGATATGTAAAAACCCACTAAGCAATCTCCTGAAGCTTCTAGCGAGTCATTATCGATATGTGCAGCCTGGCTATATCCTTATGACATACATTTCATTTCCCATTGGCTAAAGCTGGCTGCTTCTGGGTGATTGCTTTCTTCAGATGGTCCAATTGCTGACAATACAAGTTTAATCACCGGTCATCATCCCTTTCATGAAATAAGGCGTAATTAAGAAAGTCATTTATCTGGCGATGGACAGTTACATTGTTCACTATATTGAAGTTTGCTAGTGGGATAAATCGGAGGAATAGAAAAATCTGTCTATACAAAGTCTAAATCCAACTTTTGAAAAGCGAAATTTTTCCGCATTTAAATAGAATTTTCATCATTTGTAAATTAACTAAAAGCAAAGCGTGGTTGTAACTGATAGAGATGAAAATTAACCACTAAATTAATATATAAAACTAAATTATAATATCGGCTTGTTTGGAAAATTCGTTCGGGTTTTAAAAGAAATTTATTTACAAATTTATGTACCAGAAAACATTTTTTTAGTCTATTATATAATCTGCCCCTTCCTTAATAACTTCTTCTCACCTCTTTGGGAGCTTTTTAACTTCTCTCTCATAAAACTCGCGTGGTTTTTCTAAAAAAAAGCATTAAATTCGATTTTTCACTTCCTCGTCAATTTGGAAATTGAAATCTTTCCAGTGATTGCTCAGACTGCGAAATAGGTGATAGTCGAACGGGACGAGGTCTGGGGAGTACGGTGGATGAGGCAAAACTTCCCATCCATGGTGTGACAGTTTCTGACGACTCCGCAAGGCAGTGTGAGGACGGCCGTTGGCATGATGGAGGATGACATCTCCCTGATTGATGAGGCTCGGCCGTTAATTGTTTGATTTGACATCCCACCAAATCGACAATATTATCTTTCTGGGGTGAAGGTGCGCCTTTGGGATGGATTGAGGGGGTTCATTTGGTTTCCCTCATGATCTTTTCTACGTTACAGTGTTGTAGGTTATCCATTTTTCATCCCTTGTAATAAAGTTCTTCAGAAACAGTGTCTTGTTATTTCTTGTCCTTAGGTTATCGCAGACGTCAACGCAATTCAGGTGGTTGGCCTCGATAAGAGAGAGAGAGAGAGAGATACCCAAAAATCGAGATTGCTGTCCAATGTGGGCTCTTTCTGACTTTTTGATTACTTCAGCCATTTCCCTAACTGTTGCATGCGGATTAACAATAATTAAATCTTTCACCTGCCCGGAAAAAATTTCCTTTAGTCGTCCTGATCTGGGAGCGTCCGTTACGGAGAAGTCGCCCGTAGAAAATCTTTTAAACTATTTCTGGCAAGTTCCTTCATTTGGTCCGTTTTCTTCATAAACAGGCTTCATTTTTCGGCTGGCTTCAGCAGCCGTTTTTTCTTTTCGGAAATAATACAGCATAATATGCCTAAAATGTTCTTTTTCGGAAATTTGTTCCACTTTTTAAAACTTTTTTTAAAACGCAATAACCACTCATGGCTAGAACAAGAACTTGAATTGAACAACAGAAAACAGTCTAGAGAAGGGGTGGGAGGCAGTTATGATAGTTTTTGAAGGAAGTGACGTATGGTGAACTAACGAATTAATCGAACGATCTTTCCAAACAACCAGATATAATGTTTTTATAAAATACTTAAGAAGTTAAAGGGGTTTCTGAAAAAGCAAGGCTAGCCATTACAGAAAAAACAATTCATTCTACCATTTGTGAGGCTGTCCAATTGTTCCTAATTGACTCTTTAATTTACATATTAATTTTCAAAATGTTCTTGACTTTTTCATTTTTATTATTCACTTCAGGGAATGTACAGGGTGACGCAATAGAACGTGCATATTTAAAAATTAGATTAAAAAATAAATACAAAAGGTGTGGTTAAAATAAATCTAAGGCATTGCAGAGTAAAAAATGGAGTTTATTTTTTAAAAATAACATCATCTAAATGGTGACCCTCTCTACAACGGCACTCCTCTAACCACAAACGAAAATTATTGAAAATTTTCTTCAGTAATACTGGTGTAATGGCTGCCATTTCACCACGGATATTCTCCTTGAGCTGAACGATGTATCTTCGATTATTACTGTAGACTTTGTGTTTGAGGTATCCCCACAAAAAAAACTCAAGAGGCGTCAAGTCTGGACTACGTGGTGGCCATGGGATATCACCTCTTTTCGAAATCAGTCTGCCAGGGAACATCTGTTTCACCACCGCCATGGAGTCATTTGATGTGTGACAGGTAGCTCCATCTTGTTGGAATCAAGTTCTGGAATTTACTATTCTTTTACTTTCAATTTTTGGAGCCAAAAATCCGTCCAACATCTTAACATAGCGTTCCGTATTAACCGTGACGTTTTGGCCCCGCGCATTTTCGAAGAAAAAAGGACCAATTATTCCTCTGCCAGAGATTGCTGCCCATACTGTCACTTTAGGACTATGCAATGGTTTCTGGTATTTGATTTTGGGATTTTCACTGTTCCAGTAATGACAATTTTGACGGTTTACGAACCCATTCATAAGGAAATGAGTCTCGTCAGGGAAAAGGATATTGTCAAAATTGGAAAATCGATTAAGCATTTCATTAGCGAATGCGAGCCTTGCTATGAAGTCAGACTCTTTCAATTCTTGTGTTAATTGCAGCTTATATGGATGCAGTTTAAGATCCAATGTTAAAATTCGTTGCAAACTTCGTCGCGATAATTGTAAGACAGACGATCTCCTGCGAGTCGACATTTGTGGATTTCCTCGTATTGACTCCATAACTCTCTCAACATTGTCTTCGGTCCTAGATGTTCTTGGGCGACCATTTGCTTGTGGTTTAAATGTTGAACCGGTCTCTTCAAAACGCTTTACCCATATTTTAATTAAATTAGCACTCGGAGCTTCACTAATTCGCCGTAGTCCATATTCAGCACAATATAGTCGCCTATTAGCAATATATGAACGAGAGTTCTCGTAAAATGTGCGCACGCAAAATGCGCGACGCTTCCCGTCGAAGTGATTCATATCGACTAAAACTCCATGAGCCCGCCAACCCAACGATGTAGGCGCTCCCCCGCCCGCGGCTTTTCTACCCCGCAAAAAAAGATGATGCAATACGCACATTCTATTGCGCCACCCTGTATAAGACGGAGACCATGTGACCCAGGGCACACAGAGCCATTTGAAAAGAGCAGAAAACCACAATTACACACGCAGGTTATTTGGAATGACAGATAATGAACACTTTAACAGTATTTCAATCAGCAAAACGCTAAAATTTGTTCGGGTAATGATATTATGCAAGCTATAATTTTAACAAACTAATATGTATTGGAGTTAATGGTGGATCCTGATAGTTTTAATTTAATTTAGCCGAAAATTTTAAAAATGAGTAAATTTAAATTTTTTTTCGGTCAGCATTCTGTTCGATTTTTGCACAGTGATGATGATGTTATGTCACCTAACGTCAATAACATGACTCGATTGAAATTAATATATTTGCATGCACTGTAAATAAAAATGAAATCGCTTTTCCTTCCCTGCAAGGAAAACAAAAAAACATCAAAAAGATGCTTCAGTTTATACAACAGAATTTAATTTGTAATAAAAACATTCCAAAAGCGTAAAGAAAACCAATCGTAATTGTGTGTGTTTTTAAGTACCAACAAAATTTGTTTTATCATCTCCCCACTCTCACGTCTCTTGTCCACCTCCTACAAGTGCTGTCCAAAGAGGAATTCACTTCAAATCGATTTGAAAGTACACATTGCTTAAGTGTTTTTGGGAAAATATTTGAGTGGACCAAATATTTGTACATCGATATGTTATTATTCTGTTAATTTATTGGTTTTTCTGAAGATGTGATTTCGATGTTGGAAAATTATTGAGTTTTCCTTTCAGTGTCATTTTACTTAAATGCTGCTCTTAAATCACATTTAAATATTTACTATGACCCTGCCAGAAGTTTTTTCCTCATCAGGTATCCATTCATTTTCTGCTGCCATTGTTCTGAATGCCAAAAGTAAAAGGAAAGAAAATATGATTTGTATTTTGTTCGTCTCAATTGAAGTGTAAAAATATGTTTGGTAAGCATTTCTTCGATTTTCTTTTATGGTTTCATTTTTCCATTTCCGGGCAAATGTATGAATGCGTTTGAAAATATGAAATATCCTTGGGTTCAGTCAATTTTTCTTTCGTTTTGTGATTTACAAAAGAAATGTTGAGATTTGCATAAAATCGTTTAAGGTTAGGGATGGCATGGAGAAAATGATGTAAAGTCTAATATATTATCAGATTGTAATGAACGAGTAAATGGAATTTATTGCGTTCTCCATACAACAGTCAAATTATCTTTAAAAAATACTATGCAATAAGGGTTTGTTTGAGAAAATACTGGAAATTTGTAAAGTAGACGACAAATCTAAACAAAAGTATCATTTCATATACTGATGGTTATGGGGGCAAAAGTTGGCAACTTCCGTTTCCATTACACATTTCCTGTACCTAAACAAACAAACAAATTTTAATTTAGATTGTGTATTGCATTCAACTTACTTTGGATCTTAAAAAGTAGTTAAATTATTTCACCGCTCGAAGTTTGTTTTATTGGAATTATCAATTCATTCATTTATTTCGTATTTTGTGTAAATTTGAAAAATTGAAGTAATTTAATTAAAAGAAAAATTTAATTAAGATATTTGAGATCAAGGACAATTTTAGCCGAGATAGCCGAGATAGATAGAATTAATTCGTGAGTCACAGAGTAATCCCCTTTCTTTCTCAAATGTTAATTATTCATTCACATTTATTATATTGCGTTCAAAACATGACCCTTTCGATATGATACGCTTATGCCGATGGATAATCCAATCATTAAAACAATTTTCAAATGCAAAAGAAAATTTTTGCTGCGAATTCTCTTTTGTGTCTTCTATTCACCGAAATAATTTGAGTTTTAAAAAGAGAAATCAGCCAAAGCCATATCAGATGACAGCAGTGGTTGTTTGCTGATATTTGAGGATTTTTTGGTCAGACTCTGGTGACGGCGAAGGTGAAGGTACGGAAGAATACTAAGAAGGTTCCGATTTAAGATTCAAACTCCCAGAAGCCGAAACTGAAAGATGAAAGCACTCCAGATCCATTTGTAATTTTTTGCAAGAGAGTAACAAAACAACTAATACGAAAAAGCCCCTCATTAAGAATGATGCATTGTTGTAGTGCAAAACTCATGAGTTCTGTTTCCACAAACCTGGTCATTTTCAATGAATTTCCTCCCTCTAACCACATGGCGAGATTTTCGAGTGCACAACATTGCGATAATCAAAGAAAACAACCTCAGTTGGAAGTTGCCATTCCAAAGTGAAAGAATTTTTTAAAAAAATTCAGGTGTTACGGAATTGATCGAGCAGCAATGGGTTTCATACACCAGCAATTAGGCGAAACGATACGAAATAATTCGTGACATACAGAAAGTTCAACAGTTAGATATCTTTAACTTAAATGAAGATTTTCAGCCATTTCTTTCACATTGTTCGATGTTAGATTCAGTTGTGAGACAGACCAGAGAGAGACAAATCTTCCACCACATCTTGACTGCATACGTTTTTGACAAGATCGGTTCATCGTAAGCCTTCTGTAACATTTTTAGTTACTCGGCATATGAAGTCTATTTACAAAATTAGAAATTTGAGACAAACTTTTTGTTCGATATTCCACTGAAAAAATCACAAAGTTCACATGAGCTGAACTGATAAAATTGAGCACTGCAAACAAACCTGATGTCAGACCGCGATCAATCTTTGCATTATGGTAGAGGGCAGTTGTGCTAACTTGAGGCTGATACCATACTAACATGCTGCAATGATGTATCACATAAAAAAAATGGTTGAGAAATGTGAAGTTAAATTTTTCCACCATACAGTACTAAGATTTTTTGGGAGTATTTTTTTCATGTGGCAACGCCAACCTTTTTTGTTGATTTTCAACACTGAAATCGGAATAACTTAAATTTTCTTCATACGAGGTGTGATAAAAAACGGATTTTTTCAAATTGCTTGAGTTACGTAAGTTCGATTTTCACATTTTTTTTTTCTGTTATGTTGGTACATATGTCTATTATATATGTTGACAATATCAGCCATTTTGGATTGTCAGATTGTTTTTGACAGATAAAAAGATTAGTCGTGTTTTGCTGTGCTCTTCGATTTTTTACTATTCGAAAAAATGATCGATGAAATAAACTGTATTAAGTTTTGTGTAAAAAATTAAATTAAATGTGCAAGGACATTTGAAATGTTGGCTGTGGCGCTTGGCGAGTCTACTATGAGCAGAAAACAAGTTCAATTGTGGTATAACCGGTTTAAGGAAGGCCGAGAAGATGTCAATGACGATGCTCGTCCTGGTCGCCCGAGCACGTCAACAACCGATAAAAACATTGAAGCAGTGAAGAAAATGATTTTGAATAATCGTCGAATCACTATAAGAGAGGTTGCTGATGATGTTGGCATTTCGTTCGGCTCATGCCAAGCAATTTTTACGGATGTTTTAGGCATAAAACGTGCGGCAGCGAAGATTGTTCCAAAACTGCTAAATTTTGAGCAAAAACAACGTCGCGTGGACATCGCTCAGGAGCTGTTAAACGTCGTCAATGACGATCCAGATTTCCTCAGAAAGGTCATACCTGGTGACGAATCATGGGTGCATGGCTATGACATTGAAACCAAAGACCAATCATCCCAATGGAAGCGTCCAGAAGAGCCAAGACCGAAAAAGGCACGTCCAGTTCGGCCAAATGTGAAGGTTTTCCTCACTATTTTTTTTTCGATTGCAATAGCGAATGAATTCGTGAATTCTTGCTACAAGGTCGCACGGTCAATAAGGAATACTACCTTGAAGTTATGCGCCGTTTGCGTGAAACAATTCATCAGAAACGCACAGAATTGTGGAAAAACCAACCATAGATTTTGCACCATGATAACGCACCAGCTCACACATCGATGCTTGTGCGTGAGTTTTCGGCCAAAAATAAAACCACAAGCATGCCTCGACCATCGTATTCACCGGACTTGGCCCCCGCTGACTTTCTCCTCTTCCCAAAACTGAAGACACCGATGAAAGGAAAGCGTTTTGCTACAATTGATGAGATACAAGAAAAATCGAAACAGGAGCTGTTGGCGATACCAAAGAGCGCGTTTCAGAAGTGTTTCGAGGATTAGAAGAAACGCTGGCACAAGTGTATTATATATGAGGGGGACTACTTTAAAGGAAATTAAATGGGAATTGATGAATAAATAAATACTTTTTGAAAAAAATTGAAAATAACGGCTATTTTTTATCACACTCATATTATGACATAAAACATCAGTTATTCCCATTTCCGTGTTAGAAAACAAGTTCCCCCCCCTACTGGCTGGCAATGCTGGAAAGTTATTTCACGAGCAAACAATGTCTCGTTGAATTTTGTTCTCGTGAAAAGAACATATTGTATGCGCAACTGGGTTCTTGCGTTTTTTTTTTCTTTATAAAAATGCAACTTTATAATGAAAACATGTTTACAAATGATTCATTGAAAGTATTGTCCATCGCTAGCTACTACTTTTTCCCATCTTTCTGGCAAAGCTCGAACTCCGTTACGGTAAAACTGGTCATCTTTTAAGACTCTCCACGAATCTAGCCATTCCTCGATGTCATCATATGAGTGGAACTGCTGATCAACCTGACCGTGTGCCATCGAACGGAACAAGTGACAATATCTAGAGAATATGGCGGAAGGGGTAAGACTTCCCAGTTCAGCGTTTCTAGGTACATTTTAACGGGCTTGGCCACGTGAGACCGAGCGTTATCATCCTGAAGATTCACTTTTTTGTGCCTCTCTGCATATTGTGGGCGTTTCTCGTTCAGAGCTTGGCTCAATCGCATTAATTGAAGTCGGTACCGAACCCCAATGATGTTTTCGCTTGGTTTCAACAGCTCGTAATAAGTAAGAACGACGTGGTGCCACCAAATACAGATCATAACCTTCGCAGCGTTAATATTTGGCCGAGGCTACGTCGTCGGACGTCCCCCATGACTTTCTTTTCTAAGGATTGCTGTAACGAATCCATTTTTCATCACCCGTTACAATGTGGTGAAGAAACCCCTTCCTTTTTTGCCGCTTAAACAGTTGTTCACAGGCGAAAAAACGACGCTCAATATCCCGTGGCTTCAACTCGAACCCAAGTTCCCCAGCATGCAATGGCTTGGAAATGCCTTGGCTGGTAACTCCTAAAACTGAAACAAGCTCTACGTGCGTTTGACATGGATCCCCATCAGACAGTGGCGTCAATTCAGTGTCATCGAAGGTTTTTCGCCTTCTTCCTTCACGTGAACGGTCGTCAACACCAAAATCAGCGTCTTTAAAGCGACGTAGCCAATCTCGACACGTTGTTTCACTTAACTCAGCATCTCCATAAACGTTTTGAAGTTCTCAATGAGTGTCAGCCGCCGTTTTTTTTTTTTTTTTGTTGATTGAAAGAACAAAATCTATACTTCCCACATATGACGATTATTTGGCACAAAATCATACATATTCACACAACCAAAAGAAAATGACGTCAAAAGAAAATCACACTTGTGTCGAGGCGGTATGTTTAAAAATATGTATCCAAGCTTGACTCATGAAGTTTAGGTTACGCAGAATTGAGTAGCACTTACAGCTAGCGCCATCTATGGGCAAACAGAGGGAACTTAGTTGCGCACATAATATTACCTAGCTTCATAGAAAAAAAAAAAAACGTCGACAGCTCTTTAAACGGAATTTTTAAATGAATTTTTAATTAAAAATTTAAATTCACTGTAATTTTTTCACAGAAAGTGTTAACATTGACCATTACTTACGTCTTAACTTTTCCATGCTAGCAACCTGGATATTAAACGCATAATTTTTTTGTATCACATTTGCATTTCTTTATTATAAACAGATATTTGGAAAACCTGATCCACTCCCTTTTATTTTATTATGAACAAAAGCCTCTACATACATCCTACTTTTCTAAAAGATATAAAATTACTTTAAATCCCATGACATTTTGATAGGAAAACAAACAACTACACTGTCCATAGTTTTACGTACTTGACAGTTGTTGTATATTCAGTTTACACTTCACATTATTTAACCGTTTTCATTACAATTATTTTCAACCAGGTGTTAACATACACAAATCGCCCTGTAAATTGAAGGACCAACCGAAAAATAACTGAATAACAAATAAAATTAAAATCACTTTGCAATTCATTTAATGTGTAAACACGAATACGAGGTCTATTCCAGCAATTTTACAATGAAACACAAACGGACACACACACACAACTAAGCCCGTCAACGAAAAAGGACACTCGCAGTGCAATAAACGTAACTCAGGACCTCAGAATTAACCGCCAAATGCAACATGTATTGTCATACGACAACAAGAACAAACAACACATTAAAAGTCACTTTTAATGAAATGGTAGACAAAACAACAACTACAAAATTGAGCGACGCCATCACATGTCACACTCATTGAAATAAACAAAACGTCATTGCGAGAAAGGTAAACGGTAAATTAATCTTTAGTGCTAGCAAAAAAAAAAAAAAAAAAAAAAAAACAAAATGGTATAAAATAAAATCGCGAGTGAACATTAACATTTGAAAGCGTGAGTGAGTGAGGGCTGGTAATGTATTGAGTACGAACAAATGGCCAAACTAGCACTAGAGAAACCAACGAGCGAGCGGAGTGAGTCGTGATTATAATGACGCTTAAATACCCAATTAAAACACACACAAATGACTGAACATACGAAGCATTTACAAATAACATTTTCAAGGATTTCAAAGAGTTTTCGCAGTCGCTTTTCAGCGGTCATGCAGAGAAAATAAACAGAACTTAATTCAATTCGATTTATAATGGAAAAGCATTAAGACCAAATTGCAACAGCAGGTGCAATTGCTATATTTGCAACAGTCATATCGATTAAATGGGTATACAGACATCTTACACTGAACGACAAAATAAGCTTTCTGGCATTTGCCGAAAATTTCAATGCAGTTTAAAAAAGTTTCTGTGGCACAGATTCTGACACATTTTTTAGAAATTTTATTCTATCTAATTTTGTATTATACCCTGCCAAACTTTAAAAATGACTGATTTCTGCATATTTGGTAGCCCCAGGATTCTAATAATCACTCCGGCTGACGGCAAGAGTTTAGACATGACAAGGAGACATTTAGTAAATTATTCTCAAAATTGTGTTTTTTCACATCTGGAGGCAATAGCTATGAGGGTACCGCATAACGAAATGTAGAAAATAAACAAATGGGGATATAATACGAGTATTCGGCAGCTCATTACCAGTTACAGTAACTTTGCGATTAAATTTTTGATTGTTGAAAACTCAGGCAGCAGAAGGTGTTCCATCTTATGCTTTACTAACTTCACACTAACATGAGTTAGTGTTTCAAAAATTAATTGTTAGCCAACCCCTTATTTTGGCCTTTTGCAAAACCTCGTAACGGATAACTTACATTCTGGCAAAAAACTACTGAAAATTTACCAATTACGGTTCGTGGTTGCCCAGTTTCTGCAAGATCAGCCGACATTGTGAAGCGAAATCCGCAACAGTCAACACGTAAGAGAAGTCAGTCTTTGAATGTCAAAAGAACAACTTTACGACGAATTTTGAAACGTGATTTGCATTTGAAGGCTTATAAGATTCAGATAGTCCAAGAATTAAAACTCGATGATGCCAATAATCGACTTAACTTTGTCAATTTGATGCTAGAGCGGTTCAACAATTTCAACATCGTGATTTTTAGTGATGAGGCCAATTTTCACCTTAATGGCCATGTGAACAAGCAAAATTGTCGGTTCTGGTCCGAGACTAATCCCCGACGCTTGCATGAACGTCCACTTTACAGCCCTAAGCTTGTCGTGTGGGCTGGGATAACGTCAACCGGTATTATTGGACCATACTTTTTTGAGGACGAAAGAGGACTTGCGATGACGGTTAGAGCGAACAATTATTGCAACATGCTAGCAGACTTTTTGGTGCCAGCTTTGCAAGAACTTCAAGGCAATACCTCGAGGATGTGGTTTCAACAGGATGGGGCCACATGTCATACGGCTAGGGTATCCATAGAGCTGCTGAAAAATGTTTTTCCTGGAAAACTCATTTCGAAAAGGGTTGATATTGAATGGCCCCCATCTCTCTTCATGCGATTATTTTCTATGGGGCTACCTCAAATCGGTAGTCTACGAGAATAATCCGACCAATTTAGAGCAGTTGAAGAGGAACATTATTCAGGAAAATAACAAAATACCGAGAACAACTTTTCAACGAGTTTTCCAAAATTTGCGACTTCGGTTCCAAGAGTGTCAAGCAGCCGAGGGAAGCCATTTGGACAACATTATTTTTAAGTCTTAAAAATTCCCATGCTTCTACTTTTTAAAAATACAAATATATTTTTTTATGTTTCCAAATTATCTATCAAATATTTTTTTAATTGGACTTTAAAAGCTGATAAAACGAAGCTTCTTTCAAGTATACTGGCAACTGCTTATACTCAAATGGTTCAGCAAAATGTAACACGTTGCCTGGTCAACTCTAACCGACAAAACACGACATTTAAATCCATTGCTTGGCGGGTTGATCCTTGGATGTATGATATATTTCTATGAAAGGATCTTGTAAAAACTCCAATTCAATTTATTGATTTGTGGTCGTACAGCAGAAGTTGTTGTTGGTGAAGGATGATTTTTTTTTTAAATTCAAGTTTTTCAGGTAGGCAGCACTGGTTGGTATTGGCGTCCAAACGTCATCTGTCAAAGTGGTGTGGGTAGCCGGGTGTTTCCTAGGATGCTTTGTACCGCTTACCCCTAAAACGCAAGCCCGATCTTGTAATTAAGCAGGCAAAGGATGATGCTTGCATACAAAAACAAAGTAGTGTGGCCTTGTGCCAGGCGTCCTAGGAACAGGTGAATTATGTCTTGGGATTCACCTATAATATGACATCAAACTGATCTTGGAGAGTCATAGTTTAACAAGACACAGCCTGGCAACAGTTGCGGTTATAGAAAAGCCGTCGGGAGATATCAGAAGAATTATCTTTTCCGTTTTTAATAGTTGTACGGCCAGAGAGATCTTATTAATAGACTATGATTGGAGCATGGCGTGCTTTGCTGTGTTGATATTCTCTCCTCGGACATTGAAAATCTATGCCGTAGATAATGGATTACCAGTTCCATGTGAGGTATGATAAAGCAAAATTGGAGTAGCTTGTCTGCGAAACCCAGACCAGAGGGTTCTTCTCTTCCAAGGAACATTGTTCCTTGCATTGCTTCAGGTTGCGTTGCTGAAGGAAGGCAGAAGCTTAGAAAACACCGTTCATGTCTATCCGAGGTCTTCCTAGATTACCTCAACTCTTAACATGGAGGTAGCTCACTTCATAGCAAGTGACTACAACGGTACTTTGGCCGTGAGAGGGAGCGGGCCCTGAGGAAGTTTTTCTGGTAGTTTGACTAATACTTTCGGGATTAATTTGGGTACCCCCAAAGGGGCGCTTGCTGTCGCAAGAAGAAAAAAAATATAACCAAGAAAAAAATATTGGAAAACAGCACCTGTGTAATGGCACACCATGGGTAAGGCCCTCAAGGCGAGACTCATGTAAAACATACAGATTGGATTTGATCTGTCAAAGTGAAAGGTATGCAGTATACTCTGCCATTTCATCATGGAAAGACTAACAAACGAGCAACGAGAAATTATAGTTAAGAATTAAATGGCAAAGACCAATTTATCGATTCCAATAAAAAGTTTATTTAATGATGCAAATATTTTTAAAAAATCTATGATTAAAACATCACCCTATATAATCCCTTAACAGGTAAAACGTTTATGGCATAATATATATGTAAATAAGATTTACTGAATCTCGTAGGTAGATTAAAAACAGTTTTTAAAGATTTATTCTGTGCCGACAGACTTGTGGTGGACTTACATGCATACACGAAAGAAAGATACGTCAAATGAGAGTGTGTCAGAGACTGATATAACATTGGCTTTGGCTTTACATTTAATTTGTTCTTAAATTTGTACAAAATTCGTTATTATTCTACGACAGATTATATTTAAGACGCACTCCTAAATAACGCACCCTTTGTGATATATATATGTATATATATATGTATATATATATATATATATATATAATATTAAGTTAACCATATAATTTTTGGCAAATAACAAAAATTACTAACGCAACAAATACTAACTTTTGTTTTTATTTTGAGGACGTCGTACCATCTCAATTTAGATGCCTTAAAGAATAACTACTGAAAAAATATAAATTATACTCTTATCCTTATTCTCCAAAATCGTCTTTTTATTGCTACCTAAAGTTTTTGACTTCAAAATCGTTCTTTGAGCATAAATGTTTACATCATTTTGATAGTTCATATGCAATATTTCATTGAACTTAATTTACGAGGTGTGTTCAAAAAATAAGGTTAATTTTCAAATTTCGCGGGTTAGGTACATTCGACTTCCGATTATTATTTTTTTTTTTCTTTTATGATGGTACACTCGTCTCGAAGATATTTTGACGGTTTTATCCATATAGCATGTTTAGTTTGTTTTGAGAGGCATAAATAAGAGTTTCGCGTCTTCGGCTATTCGGTTTTTATCTCCTTAATCGTCGCAAAACGCCGTTCTTTTATGTGTCTCTTCAATCTTGGGGACAGGAAAAATTCGCAGGGGACCAAATCTGATGAATACGGAGACCGGGCATGATAATAGTGTTGTTTTTGGCCAAATAATGTCTCACAACAAAGATGAGTGAGCAGGTGCATTATCATGATACAGAAGCCATAAATTTTTTTCCACAATTCCGGGAGCTTTTTTCGTATTGCTTCACGCAAACGGGCCATAACTTCAAGGTAATATTCTTTATTTACCGCATGAACTTGTGGTAAGAGCTCCTGATGCTCTACGCCATGATAATCGAAGAAAACAGTGAGCAAAACCTTGACTTCGTACATTCGGAATTAAAATATATCTAATAAAGGATGCCCCAACAAGAACGCAAGATTGAATTGTTTCTCTGGCTGTATGACATGTGGCGCCGTTTTGTTGAAACCACATGCCCTGCACATTCATTTCTTCAATTCTAGGTACAAAAAAAGTGATTATCATTTCACGATACCGAACACCATTGACTGGTTTCGCTCGACATGCCTCATTTTCATAAAAAAAGGTCCAATAATTCCTCCAGCCCAAAAATGCACACCACACAGTGACACGTTGAGGATGCATTTGCTTTGCGAGAACTTTCCTCACCCCAAATGCGACAATTCTGCCTATTGACGAAGCCATCAAGATGGAAATGGGCCTCTTCACTGAAGATGATATTATCGGCAAAATCAGCATTTTCATGTTGTCTCTCCAATACCCAATTAACGAACTACCTTCGCTGTCCATGATCAGCTGGCTTCAGTTCCTGAGTCAATTGAACTTTGTATGCATGAAGATCCAAATCTTTCGTCAAAATTCGCTGCATAGTCGATTTGGAGACACCAATTTGTTGAGCTCGGTGTCGAATTGAGGTGGATGGAGTTTGAGCGACATCATCACGAAGGCGCGTTGTTGTCTTTACATCACTAACAGACCCAGTTTTGGCAAATTTATCCATTAATCTCTTTACAGTTGATCCTTTTGGAACATTACGGCCAAATTGATTGCAATTTGCGAACTGTAGCCGCAAAACTTTCACCATTTTGGTCAAACAATGACACTTCGAATGGCACCAAATTTAAATCTTGCGTGCTTGTTGGTACACCCTTTACAAATCGATACCATTCTATAGAAATTCTCTAAACTTTCCGCTTGTTTCACTATTTCTCCACTTATGACGAATTGTTGCAAATCGAATGTATTTAATATAATTCACAGAATTTGAAAACTGTTGTACTCGTATATATGCCAAGTATTTTATGCGATATTAAGTTCCTTTTTTTTTTGTTTCTTGTGCGTGAATGTGCCCTCGCATTTTTATGTCACGGGTAGAATACTTCACGATGTGTAGTGTGTGGAGGAAATAACACAAATCTATATGTGTGTGTGTGTGTACAAATGCTGATGTTTGTGAACTTTTTTAAAGACACACATTTATACCACATTTACTAAAGTGCGTAATAACAAATATATGAAGTATGTATGTATGTATGTGTGTAGTATGTTTAGGTATATTACAAACTTGTGTGTGTGTGCGTGTATAGCCACAAGTTCTCCACAATGTGTTCAGAGAACATATTATGGCATTCGCACAAATACATACTCGTACATATGCATATGTATACATATTTTGCAGTGTAATTAATGTTACTGCACAATTCTGAAGGCCATTCCGGCAAATGACTTTTTTTTTAATATATGAGAAAAAAATATGTTTTTGCAAAACAAAAGGAATTACTTAGTCTTGCCGGCAATATATAACCGTACGTACATACATATGCATATGTATGTATGAAATAGATTTTAGGTCAAAAATGGCAGATGCAGCATTACAAACCTTGAAGTTTGCTCAACGATTAATAGTTTTGGTGCAACATTAAATGAAAAGTATAATCATTATCAGTTTGTTTTACGGCTTCTATATAAGTAGCAAATAAACCGAGAATGAAAAGGAGAGAAATTCAAATACACCAAATAGAGAAGAACAATATTTTGAGATACATGTCTGGTAAACCATAACAATCAGGTTTGTGGCATGAGTCTTTTTGAAATGAGTGCAATAGATTTAGACAAACAAATTGTGGTTATCAAATAAGGGTGTCAAATATTATTATCGCACACTAAATATGAAAGTTAACAGCCACAAATGCAAGTAGAATTAGAATGAAGCGCAGTATAATAATGTGATAAAAGGCACATCAGTAGATCTAAAAACTTTTGTGTTTCATCCAGTCTATTTACATATATAATTTCATATGAAAGAATGAAGACTTATAGCAATTGATACGGAAACAATATAACACCTAGTGTCTGATTTACCGAACCACCCACGTACAGTTCCATAACCTGCTTTTCCTTTCGTCTGTGCAATTTGTCATTCCTTTTTGTTAAGCTCTCTTTTTCTCTTTGTTATACCCGTGCATGATGCCTTTACTCCGATTGGCTCACGTAAAAGTGTAGAGCATTATTTAGTTTATTAGTCTTGTACACCCCGTAACGTACGTAAGTATCCTTACATTAAACTCCAGAATCCCCATTTACTCTGTGAATGAACCTACGTTTTATAACGTTTATATCAAAAATCTAATTACTCCGCGTTTTTCTTCATTCTCCCCAATTATTTTCGTAGAAACTACTTTGACCCCCAACAGCTAGTAAGAAATGTTTAAAGTACTAAGTATTTTATAACCAAATTCGTCTCACGACCTCCTAAGTAGAGTTACAAGGGCGATCCCAAAACTAGACGACCTAACAAAGAAGTCACAAAAAAGTTGGGGAAAATTTTATTTTTTCTCCTTTTAGCTCGATACAGTTTTTCCAGCGATATTCAATAGCACATATATTTTGTTTATAGTAATAACTGTCAAACTCCTTAAAATAGCCATCAACCGCAGACTCCATCTCTTCATTGCTGGCAAATCTTTTATCACTGAGCTATTTTTTCCAAGTTTGAAAATGGAAAATAGTCCGAGAAAGCTAAATCTAGAGACTTTATGATGCCAGTGGAAACCTGCAGAGAGCTTATTGTCAGCATGCCAACAAAAAGAGTCAACACAATAATTGAGAATAAAGGTGGATATTCCGGCTTTAAACGAAACTCTGCTAATTTAGTAGAAAAAGCTTGATTTTTTTAGTTTTTTGAAAAATTTTTGTAAATGTACATATTATTTTGTCCAATGTTTTTTGATTAATTTCTTACTTTTTGAAAAATACTGATTTTAATTTTTGTTTTTCGTTATTGTTTTAGTATTTATTTTATTTCTAATGTTATAACAAAAAAAAAATAGTATTTGTTTTTTCTTTCAATTTATATTAATTTTCGTCTACGAGCCTTTTAAAAAAAATATTGGCTGTACTTATTATTTTGACCAAATGTGTAAGTTAAATAATTTAAGTTATTGCCTAAGCGCACAGATTACAAAATGATGTAACGCCATTCTTCTGGGTGAAGGTGTAGTAATTTATACAGGGTGGGCCATATGAGTGTTGGCGATTTAATTCTTCAATTTCTCGGTAACGCGCGGCGCGGGGTGGCGGGGGGATATATTGTCCGCTGCGCCGCTTCCTGGAAACTTAGTCGCCATGGAGCCGTACACGGGAGTGCAGCGTGCATTTTGTGTCCGAGCGTATTACGAAAACAATAAATCAGTGATTACTGCACGACGTTTGTATCGGCATGAACACGGTTTACACGATTTAAGTGAAGTTCCAAGCGCCAATGTGATACGAAAATGGATCAAAATGTTCGAAACAACCAGCTCAACAGTACCAATTACGGTTCGTGGTCGCCAAGTTTCTGCAAGATCAGCCGACATTGTGGAGCGTGTTCGTGTTTCAGTTCAGCGAAATTCGCAACAGTCAACACGTAAGAGAAGTCAACATGCTAGCAGACTTTTTGGTGCCAGCTTTGCAAGAACTTCAAGGCAATACCTCGAGGATGTGGTTTCAACAGGATGGGGTCACATGTCATACGGCTAAGGTATCCATAGAGCTGCTGAAAAATGTTTTTCCTGGAAAACTCATTTCGAAAAGGGAGGATATTGAATGGCCCCCACGTAGCCCCGATCTCTCTCCATGCGATTATTTTCTATGGGGCTACCTCAAATCGGTAGTCTACGAGAATAATCCGACCAATTTAGAGCAGTTGAAGAGGAACATTATTCAGGAAAGTAACAAAATACCAAGAACAACTTTTCAACGAGTTTTCCAAAATTTGCGACTTCGGTTCCAAGAGTGTCAAGCAGCCGAGGGAAGCCATTTGGACAACATTATTTTTAAGTCTTAAAAATTCCCATGCTTCTACTTTTTAAAAATACAAATATATTTTTTTTAAGTTTCGTAGTTTTTTTTTAATTGAATATTTAAACCGCCAACACCCTTATGGCCCACCCTGTATAAATAAAAAAAGTTGTTAGAATTTTTTAACGTAGCGAGATTTGTTAGCCTGTGTTTCCTAAACGCACAGATTACAAGATGAAATAGGGAATTTCTAAGTCAGTTAACTTCATTGAAATTTCTATATTTATTTAGGAATTCAGGTGAAGTACTTTATATTACATATATATATATATAAGATTGTAAAGTCGTTCGTTTGAATACATTAATTTTAAACATCATGCATGCAAAATACCAGATATCAGAGTGCCAAAGAGCCGTGAGTTTCTTGTGACCATAAGAATCAAGAAAGTAAAACTCTGAGTAAAATGTAAACATTAGTATCAGTTTAACTTCACTGTTTAGAATTAATATTCTAAACTTCACGTAACAAATAATATTGTAATAATTCCATCCAAATAATGTCTTTCATAAGCTACTCGTTTTGCCTTTATTAGACATATATTGTGTGAAAAAAGACGGCATTTGATACACTTCCAGGCAGGGATGTACAATTTATTGAACATAATAACATAGCAGAGGAAAAAGTAAAAAAAAGGAATAAGAAACTCCTTCACTTTATTAAAAGACAAAACACGAAACTCGTTCATAAAAAAAAATGGTTGTGAATGATCTACAAAAGTTGTCAACACAAGTTAATGATGAGTCGTTCAGAGTGTCATAGTAACCATCGACTAAATATGAACAAAGAGCAAATCCAAAATAAATTTATAACATTGTTCGTACCAGTAAATTATATACAACATAGTAAAATAGCATACGGAAATATGGATAGCAGCTTTTCCCACAGAAAAAAAAACAACAATTTTTAGTCCGTTTTAAATCCTTTGCCAAATCCTTATAATCTTTTCCGACATTTTCCTATAATGCTAACTGATCCTTACCATTCGTTCCACCTTCTGAAATGTGGGCTTAACTTTTTCGTTGTATGCCATTTTCTTTGCGTTCGTATTATTTCTATTGTATGCGTTTAATTTCCTTTAAAAATTATTACATTTAAAACATTTTGTTGTAAATTTTTTTTCTGCTTTCATAGGTATGTAAAATATTTCAGTTGTTTGTACTGTATTTATGGAGAAGCCATGTTAATCTTGTTCAAGTTTTTCCTCTATCCGCTTTTTGCATTTATCCTCTTCTCTATGTTTATGTTTGCTTACTTGTTGTTTGTTCATGTTGTTGAATATGGATGTAAAAGCATAGCAAATTTAGAGGACATAAAATATTTTATAACACTTTTTTTTTTGGTTTAGTTGATCTATGCTTTACTATACGTATTGCTTTTCAAATAAAAACCTTACATTGAACTGGCAAACGTTCTGTGAGCCCCTTTCTAGAGAATAGACAACAAATACATTTGTTGTTTACTTGTCCAAGAAGATGATTACTTTTTAAATTTGTTTTAACTTCATTTTACGGCAGAAAGAAAGGAGGTAAAATGAAACGAGCCTGATATCATCAATACTTGTAATGGACATTGTCTTATCACTCGACCAAATAGAGCAGCATAAAACACTCCAGAAGGAAACGGAAACACTTAGAGAGAGTTTGCAAATTATGAACAATCAGTAAAGGTACGTGACAACTCCTAATGTTTACAAATTTACAGTTATCACATTTACAGATATCACATTTAATATTTCGTAACAAAAAGCTTCATACTCGCTTCATTTAAGCTACCAGAGTAATGCAAATTTATGAAACCTTTCAAACATAATCTATAGCAAATATAAGGAAAAAGGCCACTGGACGCAACATTCTAATGGAATGAAAATGTCATTCATATAAATGGGAGAAAATAAGTCGAAAGCTTAAATAACAGTTGAAAGGGAGAAATTGAAAATGTGAAAAGATTGATGTAGTTAATGGGACGAAAAATGCAAACGACGCAAAAACGGAATCACGATTTTTGGAGGAACTTATTCTACGTAAGCAAAAGAGTTTGTTATTAAGGATGGTAATAGCCGATAATTTCTCAAGCGTTAGAGTATCAGGTTAAAGAAAGAAGGACACAGCGCATTATGTACAAACATCCAACAAGAAATTTTCATTACAAATAAGTATCTCCGTAATTATAGGACTAAATGTATGTATGTGTGTAATAAAACTCAAATAAATAAAACGCATATAAAGCTATCATTTCGATCAAACTTTTATTTCATTATAATGTTTGCTATGATGAAATACAATGGCATTTAAATGATCGCTTCTTGGTTGGTTGTAGCAGTGGATTCTTTTATGATAGTGTTTGGGGATTATCCGTGTTAACACGGTCTTTGACGCAGGTTAGGTTAGGTTAGGTCAGTGTGGCAGTCTGAATAAACAGACTAATGGACTGTATAGTCCATTATGATATCACGGAAACTAGAGACATGGATGTCCCTAACTTCCCCCGTTGAATCATCCTGAAACAATAGCTTTTGTACCCTGTTTAATTGTCAAATATCCATTAACAGCAAACATCCCCTCTTCATGGTTGGCAAATTTTTCACCATCGAGCTATTTCTTTCAAGTTTTGAAATAGAAAACAGTCCGAAGGAGCTAAATCTGGCAAATAAGGTGCGTGATGGACCAATTCGAACTTTAATTCATTAATTTTGGTCATTGCACTAGTGGATGTGTGAACTGAAGAATTGTCTTGATGAAACAACACTTTCTTTTGCGCCAAATACGCATAAGCATTTCATAATTTCATCACCTAAACGCTGCTATAAATTACCATAATATTTGTCGTCGATGGGTTTTCTTTTCTGAAGATAATCAATAAAGATAATCTCAAGCGCATCTCAAAACACAGATGGAACCTTTTTGCCACCTTAGGACACCATTATCCCTTTCCACTCTACCCCTTTGACTGTTCTTTGGCTAAGGCGTGAAGAGTTGGATCCCAGTCTCACCCATAGTCATAAATTGACTCAAAAATTCGGTTTTATTGCGGTGAAACATCGCCAAGCACGCTACTGAAACATCTTCACGACACTGTTTTTCCCCCTATCAAAGCAAGCGCGGCACCCATTTTGTGCGCAGCTTTCTCATCTTCAAATCTTTGGTCAATATACGATGTACGAGTATAGCACCTTTTACAACGCCTATCATTTCAGCTAGCTCACGCACCTTCAGACGACGATCATCCAACACCATTTTCTAGATTTTCTAAACCCTGTCTATCATGGACACCTCAACGGTGTTCGTCTTGGCAAATCGTACGGTCCCGTTAAAACTCTGCTACTAAATATTTTACAGTCATAAATGAAGCAGCATACCCCTCCAAAGTAGAGACCTTTCAATAGAAATATTGAATTACATAACGCTGACCAATTTTTGCCATGTTTACAAATTCACTGAGATCATTTACTTTTGATGCCTCAAATAGAAATACTAACAACGTGACGTTTTGAAACTTAGAACATATGTTTTATAAGGTTGCCACTTTTGACCAAAATAATTTTATTCAAATTACTGGACCCATCTGCACGTCATGTCCGCTAGTTTTGAGACTGCCTTCATATACTTGGCGCCCTCAAGAGACGTTGCAACAAATTAAATCGTCATACAACTTTGTGGTTTCATTACATTGGCTTAAGAACTTAATAGAAAAATAGTTTAATATTGAATTGAGGTCATTAATCAGAAATCAATTTTGGTCCATGGGACGAAGAACTGTGCAGCGTCACCATGTGCAAGTAATTGTTGTGCCTCATCTGCAAATTTCTTCAAATTAAAGAAGTAAATCAAAAAAAGTTCCGACACATGATGCTACTTATTCAGCACAAAACTCATCCTTCCATAAATAACTTTCCACAAAAAAGTAACATCCTCTATTCAGGTGCACGAAGAATTTAACTATTTATCCTTTTACCATTTCAAAATGCTTTCAAATTGGTATATCTGTGCTTACATAAAACGAAAACTGTAGTAATCTATTCACTCTCTCGTTACATTATGTTCCCCTTCATACGAAACCTTGACTAACAATTAAGTACGAACCCTTTGCAAAAAAAGTCCTTTAAATACCGGTAAAAACCTGCTATAAATCAAGCATATCATCGGATGTTAAAAGTATAAAACAAAACCTCAAAGGGGTAAAAAGGATCTTCTCTAAATTCTTGATTTTTTTTTTTTTTTGTTGTGGGCCTTTTGTGCAAGAATACATAAAACAACTTCTGGCAACAAAAGAAATTATAACATTTTGAAATGTGCCGAAAAATTTACGGAAGGAAGGAAAGGAAGTGGTGCGTGAGAAGTAGTCTTGCAAATGGTTACTTTAATTTAATATTTGTAAAAATGTGCTTCTCTTCCATTCTACTCTTTCTTCGGAACATCTGTTTCTTTTAGTGCGTAAGTGTGTGTGTGTGTGTGTGTGTGTGTGTGTGCGTTTTCTCTTTGTATTCCCTGCTAACCCAATATTTTAAAATTGTGTTTAAGCGCTTTCATAAATATGGCCAAGTCATTTATTTCGCTGATTTAATGTTCGTGGAAACATTACAAAATACGTCAAATTAATAATATTTTATAGCATCGATGGGGGTTCAAAAAGTCAAATTGATTACAATAATTAAAAGAAAATACTCAAAGGAAATACTGATTTTATATTTAAAGATGAAATTAGAAAAATTGCCATTTAAATGTTTTTGGAGATAAATCGTTTTATTGGGTATGATATATTTAAAGATAAAGGGAAAATTTATAAGTTGCAATAATGAGTTATAATTGTATTCAGATGAACATGGTAATTTATAAAGATTTTAAATCTTCGAAATGATTCTGCACTAAGTACTGAGTAAAAACGTTTGACGTTACAAGTATGAGTCAAGGTTGTTGCTTCTAAGAGAACTTGACATAGCAGTGTCTTTGCATGAAATACGAGTAAACAATTATTTAACGATCGTCAAACTAAAACGATTACCAAAAGATAGATATACTAGTATGTGCAGTTCGAAAATGAGGTGCTCAAATAACAAGCCTTTCTACATCCAACTGAGGCTTGCAGCAGGCAATATAAAAACATTAAATTTGAATTACGAAATGATGCGCCCAGTCATGGAAATGCCTTAATTATTACAATGCCCATAAGATGGTGCATTGTTTCATTTTAGATAAAATGAGAAGGAAACAAGTTAGATGCAAGATATCTTAAAACAAAATTCTTTTTGAGAAGATCTTAGTATGTCCCTCAGTCCGTCTGTTCGCTCAAAGCGCCTGCTTTATTATAAAACTTTCAGCCACATAAATTGACTTACAAACGGTGTAACCTTATCCCTTTTGCCTTGGCGCAGTTGTCAATGGAGTGCTAGAAGAGGCGTGGTAAATCGATAGATTCCTATGAACAAACGCTGTAAAGTAACGAACAATAGAAGAAGCAATTGAACAGTGGTAGATGCTCAAAGTGTTACCAACTTAACGCTACTGTAACAATCAAACGGCTAATGACAGCGCGCTCATTTTTTGGTGATAGTCTGTTATGTTGTTTACAAGCTTAATTAAGCATATCGTTTAAAGTCACAATTGCAGAACATATCGAAATTTAATTCGAATGCAAACTGCTGCTTTGTATGTGGCTGGTAAATCGCAAGCAGACATTGTTAATAAGCTACGACATTTAAGTGAGAACAGTATGTGCGTGTATTCGGCCACTACACTGTACAATGAAAAGGCCATGGCCATGGTAGACATCCAAAAACAGCAACTTCGTCAGAAATGATTCGAAAAGGAAAGGCCGGAATTCGTATAAATTCACAACAAAGCTTTGTTCAACTGACGAAAAATATCAATGTGTCTGGTCATGTCACGGGTGGCAAATTAAAAAAGGAATTACGATTGAAGCATTACAAAATATAAGAAGTAAAAGATTTAACATCTGCACAAAAAGCTATACACTTTGCAAGAGCAAAGGGGCTAAATCACTTGTGCGTTGGCGGCGTTTTGAAAAATTCAAAACAAAAAAAAAAAAAACAAAAAAATCAGCCCGTAAAATCTAATGTTATTTTTCCCAGCTTAATTTCTTCACTATAATGGCTACCATATGCCCGAACTTAAACCAAAATGATTTTTCCACTAAGCATCATAAAGGAATACAATGAAAAATTTACTTTATTTCAATCTACGGATTAGCAACTAATGAAAAAGAAAAAGAATTTGGGACCAATTTTTTACCAGAGATGCATAAAGGAATGTTGATCATTTTTGTTGATAAATTTGGCTACAGTTTAGTAGTTAAGTCTCTGATTAAAGGCAATAATTTTCTTTTAATTTTCAGTTTCATTTTACACATTTCCACTTTAGCCTTTAAAGAAGTCTTTAGCTACATATCTTCAGGGATTTCTTGACAAGAAACGCAGAGAACATTAGAAATTAACGTAAAACAATGCAAAAAATTATGATTTATTATTGCTAACAGTGAAATATTACATGATGTAAAAGCTACCATCTGCAAGCATTTATCCGTATTCGTTTTATAATTGAGTCCAATCTCAGGAAGTACATTTTCTATACGGATCATTTCTAATGAATATCTGTGAGAATAGTTTCTCTCCTCCACTAGTATCTCTACGTCGCCGAGATTGGGTTTATGTCCTGTTAGAATATTGCGGGCTGCAAGATGCTGTTATTTCCTCCCAGGGTTTATTAGTTGCTTTATGTTTCCCATTTATGCTTTGTAATTGTAGTCTTTAATTTGGTTTTGGTATTACAAATTACAAATAAAATGTTTCATAAACTCCACCAAAATCAAATTTGTTTCTAATTTCGTTTCGAGAATATGATTCAAAGCAAAAAATCGAAAATTTTATACAGGTTTTTTGCTTGGTTGTCAAATATAGAGAGAGAGAGAGAAAATCTTGTATAAAAAAAAAAATAAACTGTTTTTAGATTTGGCTTTCATTTGGCGACGCACACAGTGGTAATTCACAGATCTTGTTAGAAAAAATTTTAAAAAAATGTCTGGCAACATTCCTTCTGATCGTTTAATGAGCGTCTCAGTACAGTAGGAAACTGTAACTCAGCTTTTATTTGCTTATTTTTAGCTCTGATTAGGAAAAATTAAGCTTTAAAGTCAGTTGTTGTCAACAGGTGCATTCAGATTTCAAAGAGAAGCGTATTATTTGTATGACTTTGTTTTATGATTAACAAGTCTACGGTGATTTTATTGTCATAATTTTTTTTATTATTATTAAGCTTTATTTCAAGAAAATATATTACAATTTTCATTTAAATATTTCCTTTGTAAGTATTAAAAAAAAATTTTTTTTTTTTGTGAGAAGTTCAGGAAGTGCAAAAAAATAAAATATTTCCTTTTTTCAAGTAGAGTTTAAGCCATTTATTCCGGATAGTTCCGGTGTAAATCTATATTTTGATTAATCTTTAAAGTATTCGCTTTAAGGTAAATCAAAAACATCTTGCGCATTTTTGCGACTGCCATACATTTTTTTCACTTTTTCAGTATGACTCTTTCCAGAAAGGACATTTTTGTAGAATGGATAAAAACTTCCAAAATACATCGCAAATACGCCTTATTGACATTAATAATGGTTAGATATGGTGTTCAAGATATACCAGAAGACGTGAAAAGAAATCTTAAAGCAAACATAAATATTATTTGTTTTAAGCTAGCCGAAAAATGGATAAAAAGTGGAAGACATCGTGACCGTTTCTTAACATCAAATTCAATTTGGCTTGATGTACCATATATATTGCCTAAAAGTGTACAACCGAAAAGTTGTAAAAAAGCTGGGAGAAAACCGAAAAACTTTGATGACTGTAGTGAAAAGTCGAAAAACAGAAAGATCCAAAACCTTTCAGATTCAACTGACCATCGAGAAATTATTAAAGCTAGTGAAACTTTAGTTAGTGGTTACCTTATTGATGAAGATGCTTTTGAAAGTTTTATTATTGTCACACGAAATTTATACTTAAACAAATACCCATAGTATATGATGCCAGTTAGCGTCCGTAAAATCCTTTTTTATGGAAAAGATATTAAAAGGTCTTACATTCTTCCTATAGGACAGCTGTCAGAAGCAGCCAAAGAAGCAGGTAATAAGGATACGAGGAAATTTAGAGAGTTGTTTACGAGAAAAACATCGAGAATAGATACAAATACAGATCTTTTCAATCGGCTATTACTTTCTTCAAATCTTTTCATCGCAAGTTTGCGTCACACTCCCTTTTGAGTTCGAAGTTTGATAACAAAAGAAGTTCTTTCATTATTATCTGTTGATGCTTTTGAGGAAATTAAATCTTTTAACGATACATATGAAATTGACTAAATTAAAATTTCTATGTGTATTTATGTGCTTTATCTGTATTATTAATGGAATAAAGCAAAAATAAGTGAATAAAACAATTACTATAAAATATTTACTAAAAAATATTAAAATTATTTCAATACTAAAAATGACTACATCCGACTTTTTACATAAAAACTCACCTAATAATTTTATTATATGATTAATTAGTTGTATTCAACGTAAATATTGCAAATAATCTCAGAGCATGTATTTAAGAAACCAATCTTTTATCTTAAAAATATATTTTTTGTTGGCAATGTGAACTATTTAGTTTTTGCGTCCTTTCACTAAAAAAACTTTTTTCTAAAAAAAAAGTTGATTTTTTACAATCATTTATAAATTTGAACTCATTTTTTGTTTAATACATAAGTGAGAAGTGAACCCTACACAATTTATTAATTTTGTCCAGTTAGATCTACCACACCGTCTCGACGGTCTCTTTTTTAAAACGTAAATTTTTCTAATTTATTCGAGTCCTTCTAAAAATTTTTATTGTGATATTACTTTATTGTCTGAAGTGAAGTGACTACTCTCGAGTCCTCAGAATTACACAATTTTATTTTCTTAGGAGGTTGTAGTGCAAATTATTTAGGCGATGCTAAAACTGAGCCATTCAATAGTACGGCAGTTTCACAATAATAAGATTAACACGTGCCATAATATTGCATTGCAAATTTTTCTGAATTCTCAGTTAAAAATGGGTCACGCATTTCCATATTTCCTACAAGAACTCATATCTCTGTCTTATTCAATAAGCCAGCTTATTAATTAAAAAGTTAAGTTCATTTTTGTAACGCTGTTTGTGCGGCAAGTGGACCTAATATTTCTGAGCTGAAATATTTTTACACACCCCTGAAAATACCTGCTAAATTGCTGGTTTTTAATTATAATCTACAGATTGTAATGATTTTATTAATGTTACACTCTGACTTATTGGAATTGTTTCTTACCACTAAACTCCTTAAACTAAACTCCTCCTTCAGCGATGTAGTGAATTGTACAAATCAAGAACCAAACTTAAGAGGCTTTAATAAATACCGATCTATTCCTTAACTACAAAATTTTTATAAGATTTAATATTATTGATATTAATTAGTTTTAATCATGGTAACATGCTTTTACGTGATTTTATTTCTTTTTAATACCTCTACGCTTACAAGGAAAAATAACTTAAATCAGAATTTGTTCTTTTAAGATATTGAGTGCTTTGGTAGAAATCACTGTTCAGGGGATTTCGTTTAACTTCTGGAGGTGGCGGTTAGATGACAACATGAGTTATAATAACGTTAGTAATAACAATAAAAAAACAATATTCTGGCTTATACAAGGTGTGCGTCGGGAAGGTATACTACTCTGTTTTGCCGCCATTTTGGTAAACATTAGTCTCGACTGTTCATATTTGGCAGTCGTGAAGTAGAGACGTGGCAATTTTTATTATGGAAAAATATTCGATAAACCAATGTGATTTAATCGTTAAAACATTTTATCGAAATCAATTATCGATTACTGTGACGATGAGAAAGTTACATGAAATTTTTGGGAGAAACAACGTGTCAACAAGACACACTATTTATCGTGTAGAGAATGATTTCGAAGAAAGAGGGTCTGTAGCTGATAGGGCCAAGCATGGACCACAACGTACTGCAAAATCGGCTGAAAACATTACTGATGCTCAAGAAAGTGTTCAAATGCATCCATTAACCTCAATTCGATGCCGTGCGCAGGAACTTGGTCTTCAAAGAACAACTTTGGTCACAATTTTTCACAAGGATTTGCATCTGTTTCTATTTAAGATTCAGTTGACACAAGAGCTTCTTCCACAAGACCATTTACGCCGCCGTACATATGCCAATAGGATGTTACAGCTCGCCAGTGACAACGCCGATGTTTGTGAAAAAATCATAATGAGTGCCGAGGCACATTTTCATTTGAAGGGATATGTGAATAAACAGAATAGTCGGTTCTGGGCGATGGTAAACCCTCAAATCATTCATCAGTCACCTTTGCATCCATTAAAAGTGGCTGTCTGGTATGCAATTTGGTCAGGAGGAATTATTGGATCTTACTTCTTTGAAACTGAAAACGACGTAACGGTAACTGTGAATGGGGAGCGATATCGTGATATGATTGAAAACTTTTTAACGCCACAACTGCATGCTTTGGGCTTGATTAACATGTGGTATCAACAAGACGATGCCACATCGCATACAGCCAAGATTACAATGGAATTACTGCGAGACCTCTTTCCACAACAAGTTACTTCAATAAATGGTGATGTTGATTGGCCTCCACGGTCGCCTGATTTGACTGCTCCGGACTTCTTTTTGTGGGGATATCTGAAAAGTAAGGTTTATGCAAACAAAACAGAAACGCTTGAGCAACTCAAAGAAAATATTCGAGACGAAATTAATGAAATACCGCGTGAAATTTGTGAGAATGTAATGAAAAATGTGCTCAAAAGGATCCGCATTTGTGAGACTAACAGAGGCGGACATTTATCTAATATTGTATTCCATACATTAATGTCGGCATACATTACCGACATTAAATAAAACCTTTATCAATAAAACATCCATACTCTTTCATTTAATCAAAAATTATAAACAAAAAAAGTAGTATACCTTCCCGACGGACACCCTGTATTAATATAGGTTATGCATATTTCAGTTTCAAAACTAAAGTTGAATGAAACACACATAAAGGTATGATTTTGAAAATAATGCTAGGACCTTGCCATTATGTGCGAAATACAATATGATTTAAATGACCGTCTCTAAATTGGTTGCAGCAGTAGATCTTTTTAAGGTAGTTAAAAAAAATACAGGCCAGTGACATCTCCAGATCATACAGTCACTTGTTCCGGATGCAACGTCCTTTCCACAATCACTCCTGAATTCTCCGAGCCCCATATGCAACAATTTTGCTTGTTAACGTAACCACCGAGTGATAAATGAGCTTCACCGGTGAAGGAAATGCTGTTCGATTTGAAAGTCCACGTTTGAATTACCACATTTGTAATAAGTTTTAACGTTCTTCGGTTGTTAAATGATTCATATTCTTAAATGGCAAACTTTTCACTGATTGAATAACACTTCAGATGACAGGTATTTAAAAGCTGACAGCCTTAGCAGACCGGCGGTTTTCAAACCACTAAATGAGTAAACCTTATTTAGAAATGTTATATCATTTCTCAAAAATCATGACTGTTCCTTCTTTAAAACTTACATTTGCAACTTTTTTTGGGGGGCATTCTAATGATTTATACTGTGATGTCGCTCCGTGGGCTGAAGTGAAGTGAATATTTGAAAATAATATGAATCATTCCTTAAGATTATCGGCTGTGATTTTTTGAGTTTTCGTTTATTGAGCCCTGGAGATTGCACGGTTTGTTGTTCGGAATAATTATGACAAATAAAATTAGTTTTTCTTTTTTTTGGTGAAACCAAAACTATGCCCTAAAATAGTAATCTTTCATATTGATTACACTGACATGATAAAAAATATTTTTACACATTCCGCTCAAAAACGAAAAATATCTGCTAAATTGCTGGTTATTAATTGCAATCTATGTTGTCAGTGACACATAAAAATATTTTCAATTAATCTTAATGTGTTTTTATTGATATTATGCTCTGACATATTGCATTTGTTTTTTTTTTCTTCCCACTATAATAACATTAACCTAAAACTATGCATAAATTATTATATAGCAAATATTTATTTAGCAAAAAGGCCTTATTAAAAGCAATAATTGCATATAATGCTGGCAGCAGAAAAAAAAGTTAACGCTGTTCAATATTTAATTAAGGTGAAAACATTTTGGTTAATTATACAACATTTTAACAGGCATAATTATTTATGAAAATGTAGCAAAATCGCAACACATTTGCATTCTTTTTTATAGCTGTTATAGCCCTTAAGTGTCAATTTACATGATGTAAACAATTTTAATGCCATACAGCGAAGTGAAGAATAAATAATAAAATATAATTAAATGGATTAAACATGATATTATGTGCAAGTAACATGATGTTGTTTCAACAATAAAATCAGAAAAATTGAATTATAAGCTGAAAAGTATGTAATATTTGCTCAGATCAAATAAATCCTAAAAGCATGCAATAAAATTATCGCATACTTTGGTCAACACTTTACAGTCCAAATGAAAATGTGTGCATTCGGTTGTAGTTTTTGCTTGGAACACCACAAGTCATACCAATTCTTTAATTGCTCCCTGAGTTAAGCACAATTTCGGGGCGTAAGCTAAAGGCGTCACCACTTCCTATAAATCCGTCCCACTGCTTGATTAAATGGGCGGTTTCTCAACAACCGAGCCGAACTGAAAACAAAAATTGATTCAGTTATTTCATTTTATAATCCTGCTGTCCTTCACTTTTCGAATGGCTGGCATAACTACATGCGCTATGTTAGTGTTCAGTGGCTTAAATGGATAGAGCCAAACTAGTAACGGAAACGGAAGTAATTTATCATTTTTCTTTTTGGGCTGTCCATACTAAAACATACGTACAGTGGTGAGCAAAATTGAAGTAATATTTTTATATTTTTACAAAATTCATTTTTTCGTTCAATTACTTCAATAACTAATCGACAAAAATATGATTTAATGGAGGCAAATAAGAGAGATTTGCAACAAATGCAGTTTTCCTTTGATCATCTAAAACTTGTCAACAAATTACTATTCTTCCTTAGTTGTCCCTTCTAATGCCTTTTGCGTCACTTTTTCCTTTAGAAATGTTTTTTCATAGTTCTGTAATATGGCTTTTACTACAGGGCGGCTACGTCAAGAGTGTCAAACAAATATTCTCTTTCATTCATATAAATTGATTTTTTTTTGTTTAGTAATTTGTTACTGGCATTTAAAGGTTCTTAAAAACAACTGCATTTAAATTGTCTGAAAGTTTGAAGCTGATATTATCCCAATTATTATTCGAAAGCATTGCTTTCAAATCATTCAAATCATACTAATTTGATGACTTTGTTTTATAAACTTCCCGTTTGCAATAAATTAGGTACAGTAAGGCCAGCGGGTCAGTAGGAGCTAATGGAATATGGAGTTTCTTAAAAGCATTTCCGTTGCAATTCTATTAGGACAGTTCTTCCTTTGCGAAAAATTGCACCATTCGCAGTATTTAAATGCATTTCCTTTTAGCGTAGTCATGGAAAGAAAATCTCTTTTAAAATTTGTAGGTAACATTTTGGTAGTAACATTCATCTGACGCCCTGTATTACGAGAGTACTAAAACAAAGCTAATTTTGATTTTAGGATCTGATATACATGTTGATCAGTTGCCAAAAATCTGAGATTAAATTTGAAAATATTTTTTATAAAAATTAAGAAACAACTCTTTAGGGACAAATCACTGCTCTCCAAGACCAAACAGCACGGTATGCTGTTTTTGCCATAGCATTGTTTTTTTTTATAAAAAAATTACTGTTGAAGTAACTAAAAATTTATATTTCAGTACTTTTTACACTTCAACGGAAACGAATTTCATCTAACGCGATAAAAAGTGGAACTCAATTTTAAATAAATATAATTTGGGTTTTCAAAACTGATATTCGATATTCGGTATTCCGTACTTTATTATTATTTTTTTTTTTTTTTTTGTTTACGAGATTAACAAAAGGAAAAATTCAGGAAATTGGTCTTTCAATATTGGAGGGTTTTGAAAATACAACTTATCTTCAAGTAGTTTTTAATTAAACATAAATTTGGAACCCGCATTTTCTATCCAGTTGTCGCTATTCTACCCCTTCTAAATACAGAACAGTCAAATCAACCTATTTCAAAATATAATCTAACTAGATTCGACAAAACAACTTATTTCAAATAAGTTGAAAATATTCCAAAGATATTCAAAAAAAACAAAAAAAAAAAAAAAAATAGAACTCATTTCGACAAAGCAAATTTAATTAATTTGACAGTCTCAGCTATTGTTCATTTTACTTTTGACAAAAAATGTCTGCTGAGAATGTTTTATCAAATTCAAAGTGTCAAATATTGATGCGAAATAATTTCGTTAAAACTGTGTGATAAAAAAAAATCAAAATTTATTTTTATTTTTAATACTTTTACTATTAAATTTCTCTTTAAATATTGTTTAAACAGAAAAACCTGTGTTTTTTTCGACCTTTTTCTAATAAACCATTAATGTTAGAATGAAATTTCACAGGGTAGTTTATCAGTATCAGCATGATATCAAAAGTGTGTTTTTTTTTGGCTCTCCTGTAAAATTACTATTTTTGAATTTAGATGTTTTGTCACAATTCTGCAGAATTCTATATATCGGAACTTTTTTTTACCAAAACTACTATTGGTAGAACTAACCAATAGAAAACAGAGACATAGAAGAGAACTGTTACATTTATACGAAATCAAGCTGTGACATCAGGATTAAAGACTTTGCTAAATAGATCTCTTTATAAAATCAAACACAAACTTGTTGGTCTCAATTCTGATGAATGTAAGATCTAGTATTAGTTTTGGCACCTACACAAGTTTTTTTTTTTTTTTGAAAAACTACAGGATGAACATAAGAGGTTGAACTAGGACATTTATAAATTGTCGTTTGGTTATACTTCAAAACCAAAAAAAACCTAAAAAAATCGAAAAACAACTTTCGAATTTTCTTCGCACAATTATAAAAGGGTATCCCAACAAGAACGCAAGATTTAAATTTTAAATAAAACACAGATATTTAAAAAAAAATGTTGAAACTTTATTATATCGTAAAGTAGACAGAATGAGGTTATGTATGGAACAACACATCGGGCAGATGGCCGCCGCGGCTTTGCTGGCACACACGCGATCTTTTAATGAAATTTTCAATGACCGTTTTGCATAAATACTCATTAATGCAGCGTCCATTTTCCTCTTTTAATGCTTGAGTTGTCGTCGGCTTATTCGCGTAAACCGTCGACTTCAAAAAACCCCAAAGAAAAAAGTCTAATGGTGTTAAATCGCACGATCTAGGCGGACAATTCTGGTCTCCAAAACGCGAAATAACATGACCGGCAAATGACTCATGTAGCAATTGAATTGTTTCTCTGGCTGTATGACATGTGGCGCCGTCTTGTTGAAACCACATGCCCTCCACATTCATTTCTTCAATTCTAGGCACGAAAAAACTGGTTATCATTTCACGATACCGAACACCATTGACTGTCTTGCGTTGTTGTTGGAACACCCATTATTAGAATTGAATCGGAATTTTCATTTTGTGTGTACGGAATATGTTTCTGTAGATTAACACAATATCCAAAAATTAAATTTTTTTTGTTAGTTTAACAGCATAGTTTTTAAAGACGTCGTATGCTGAAAAAATTTGGATGCTTATTCACATTCTGGAGTAAAAAGGATGTGCCCTTCACAGCCCCAAACCAAACCCCAAAGAGCACTTATCACTTCCGGCGTTATTATTTTGGTATTTGTGGATGTTGTTGAGCTTGATATTTCATATTAAGAAAATAGGTATTTGAATCTTTTGTATCACTGTATCATTGGCATAAGGAAAAAGGTTACAGTTTTATCTTTCACAAATATGGATGGTGTAACAACCGAAGAACGCTTAAAAATAGTTAGAACTTACTATAAAAGTGATGATTCAAATGTGGTCTTTCAATCGAACAAAATTTTCTTCAGCGATAAAGCTCATTTCTAATTCGGTGGTTATGTCAACAAGCAAAATTGTCGCATATGGGGCTCGAAGAACCCAGAAGTGATTATGGAAAAACCATTGCATCCGGAAAAAGTGACTGTTTGGTGCGCATTATGGTCTCGACGTGTCATTGGACCATATTTTTCCGAAAACTACTTCAAAAGGATTTACTGCTGCAACCAATCCAGAGGCGGTCATGACATTATATTTCGTACATAATGGCAAAGTCCAAGCATGAAGTAAAAGTTTCATCGAAATCATGGCGTTTTATTTAACTTTCCTTTTGAGATCAAAAAAATGGATAACGCAATACAATACAACACTTTTCTTTGATCACTGAATTCAACAAATACGTTTCGGCGAATAAACGGGAAATAATAGATTATAATTATAATAAGTATAGTCAAAAATCAAGTAGGAAAGGGATCGAAATAAAGGTCATAAAAGTAAAAGCATCAGTGCTTGAATTTGTATGTATGAAAGTTGCGTTGTTTTAATTGATGAACAAATAATAAAAATTTTTAAACATGATGAAAAAGGCTTAGTCCTCCACATTTTGATTTACATCAAAGTTCTGCCGATTTTTTTTCCGAATCTTATATTAACACAACATTAACACTCAGCACCAGTTAAGTTGCTTAAGTTTCTTGCGTGTATTGAGAATAATATTATCTAAAATGAGCGCCATATTAGGCCACTGCATTCGGCCTTAGAGCTGAGGCCCATATTTGACTTGAGGTTTAGTAAAGACATTAGCTACTCATCCGCTTTAGCATGCTAGTTAATTTATTCGAACTAATCACACCAGTCAGAAATTCCTTATATTTCTTTTTGTATTTAAATTATGTATGTTATTAGTAATTTAAAACGGTTTCATCCCCTATCTATGAATGGTGCCTTTTTATATTTTAATATTTCGCAAAACCTTGGTGTAGATACATCAAATAAATCAAAATTGCATAACTAAGTTTATCGTTTATGGTGGGGCTTTGTCATGCGAAAACTACTTGCGTCTCTTACCGAAACTTGCCAAATACAATAAAATTTTTTAGCACTCGAAATGCTGCTTCCTCCTATAGTCCAGGCATATCTCTGCTTTGCCATAAGGGTAACTTACACTATAGAATATGGTAGGCCAGAATTTTTTGGAGAAACAAAAAAAAAATCGTCGGCGTACACAGATGGATCCATTCAGCTTGATAACAAGAAGAGTTCACCCCAACTTGCTCAAACAATAGACTATTTGAGCGGCCAAATAGCAGCATTGATAGATGTTTTGCTAACTTGGCAAGCAATGGCTTCTCAAATCGTCAAGAAATTAAGTGATCAAAATTTTTTTCCGCACCTAAACAACAGGTTGATGTATTTTAAAATGCATATCCTGCGATTATTCCGTTCGGGGCGAAAAAAGTATACTTCAAAAATTAATTCGCAACCGTGATAAACTATACTGATCTTCGGGGAGAGCATTTTTAGAAACAATAAAGACGTTAGATTTGATATTTGTTTATATTTGCTTGGTCAAAAAAAAAAAAAATAAAATAAAAAGCAGTTCTCGAACTAATCACCATCGTATATTGCTATTGATTGACTAATAAATTGTAAAACTGCCAGAAAAGTACTGAAAGTTGCCCCCTTTTAGTGGAATTGGATTCAGTCTCAACATGAACAGGTTTTTTCTTCTAATGAAACAGATTTTGTCAGGAGTATCTAAAACCTTTTTCTGCAATATACCTATATACATATTTTAATTTATTTTTTTTTATATTTATATTTTATATTAAAAACGTTGCTTTGCCTTCAAATTTTATTTTTATTGGAAATGTCTCATGCCAATCGGTCTATTATAATAAGAAACGCCTATATTTGCAGAAGAACTTAAAATATGTTCACTCAACCGAAATACAAAATTCTGTTTAAATACCGTTAGCAGGAGCAGAAATAATTGCTTTTTAATTTGTGGTTTGTATAGGAGGTACCACTCCCCATTGTCCAATCCCGCCCATATTTGCAGCAGCACTTAAAATATGTACACCAAACCGATGTACCAAAGTTTGTTCAAATACCGTAAACAGGAGCAGAAATATTGGATATTTAATTTATGGTTTGTATGGTAGGTACCACGCCCCATTGTTCAATCCCGCCCATATTTGCAGCAGCACTTAAGATATGTACACCAAACCTACGCACCAAATTTTGTTCAAATACCGTAAGCAGGAGCAGAAATAATTGATTTTTAATTTTTTGTTTGTATGGGAGGTACCACGCCCCTTTGTCCAATTGGACCGAATTGTAAATCTAAACCATCCCAGGCACCACCCAGACGCATATACAAAAATGTATGCAAAGCTTTCCAGCCGTTCTGGAGTTTTAAGCATGGGAACAAACCACGATTCATTTTTATATATATAGAAGACTCGTATATACGGGGTTACCCACTTTTCAAAAGTACACATAAAGCTATGATTTCGATGAAACTTACAATGCATGGACCTTGCCAAAAATTGCAAAATTGTTTACAAGAAATTCATTGAAAGTATTGCCCATCACTAGCTAATACTTTTTCCCATCTTTCTTTCAAAGATCGAATTCCTTCACGGTAAAACTGTTTATCTTTGAGTGGCACTGCTGGTCCGCCAGACCGTGTGCCATCGAGCGGAACAAGCGATATTGGGACGGCGCAATATCTGAATTATATGGCAGATGGGGTAGACAATCTATTTTAGCGTTTCCAGATAGGTTTTAATGGGTTTGGCCACGTGAGGCCGATCGTTGTCAAGCTGAAGAATCACTTCTTTTATGCCTCTCTCCGCATATTGTGGGCGTTTCTCGCACAGAGCTCGGTTCAAGTGCATTTATTGAAGTCGATACCGATCCCTAGTGATAGTTTCGCTTATTTTCAACAGCTTGTAATAAATAACACCGACTTGGTCCCACCAACTACAGAGCATAATCTTCGCAGCGTGAATATTCGGCCGAGGCGACGACGTAGAAGTATGACCGGACAGCTCCCATGACTTTCTTTTTTTTTTGGATTGGTGTAATGAATCCATTTTACACTACCCGTTACAATATGACGAAGAAACCCCTTCCTGTTTTGTCGCTGGAACAGTTGTTGTTCACAGGCGAAAAAACGACGCTCAACGTCCCTTGGCTTCAACTCTTAAGGAACCCAAGTTCCTTGCTTTTGAATCATTCGCAATGCAGCAACCGCTTGGAATTGGCTTGGCGGGTAACTCCTAATACTGAAGCAATCTTTATCTGCGTTTAATATGGATCCCCATCAAGCAATGCCGTCAATTCAGTGTCTTCGAACGTTTTTCGTCTTCCTTCACGCGAACGGTATTCAACATCAAAATCACCGTCTTTAAGCGACGAAATTAATCTCGACACGTTGTTTCATTTGTCGAGTAGCACATACAGCTGGCGCCATGCATTGGCAAACAGCGATACCTAATAGTTTCCGACCACTTTTTCACACATTCCGTGTGGTATCTCGCCGATAGCTAGAAGAATATTGTTTTGAAAAAGCTCAAGCGTTTGGGCATTATTCGCGTAAATACGGTCTTTGACGTAGCGCTACAAAAAAGTCTAACGATGTCAAATCACATTATTTAATTGGCCAATTGGCGTCTTCAAAACGTGAAATTATCCGGAAATGAATTAAAATTGCCCACGTTTGAATCACCATATTTGTAGTAAGTTTTATTTATTTTTATACGTTCTTCTGTTGTTAAACGATTTTTTAAACAGATAAATATAACTTCAGATGACAGGTATTTGACAGTTGGCAGCCTTGCAATTTAAAATTTTCTAGAGGTGGGTTTAGTGCTTGCACGGACAAATGTTTTCTCACTTGTTTGATTTCGCTTAATTTCACCACTTGCGGTCTACAATGGTCGCCATATAATTTGTTAAGAAAAAGCTCACTTCAAACGTATAATAACGACATAGCCAATTTGCCAGTGTAAATTTATATTTTTTAAGTTTTAGAGCAACCGTGTCCACAATTAGTACAATAAAGAATATATATACTATATTGGGTCTCAGTCGAGTATTTTTAATTGATACAATTGGAACAAAAAAATGTGTCTACTTTCTGCGCCAGTAGAGGTTATACAAAGAACAGGAATAAAACCTAAATTAGTGTTTTTTTTTGATAAATGTCTTTTCATTATGGCAAAAGCCTTAAACTGCTTCGAAAACAACAATCCAAAATATTTATTTTCGTTCCCTCTATGTTTTAACACTTTATAATCGTCCTGAATTCAAGTATTATGACTTACTATTCCTTTGCAATAAAAACTTTATTTGACATGGAAAGAACTCTCTGTTTCTTACAGACTGTAGTTTGTCAATAATTTTGGAAATGTCTTTTGATTTCTCTCGCCAGTAATTTAAATTTAAAAAGATAGTTCATTTCACTACTCCTTTCTTCATAGCGCTCTCTGATTGCACGATCATCCAAGTGGCTTCAACTTTGACAAGTTTGAGTCAACCTCAAAAACTGTGTAATATTGTTCATCCTGCCAACGCCTTTGTGAGAAGCGCTTTTCATATACTTTTACGGGATTTCGTGCAGTTGTCCTTGTGGACGTAACATCAAGGAAAACAATTTAAGTGGGCTTAGGACAATATCAAGTCTATTCGTTAATATTATTACACGTATTTTGGCCCGTAGTTTCTTCTAATTCCCATTCCGAAATTTGATATAGTTCATATGTTATAGCAATTATTCGAAACAGCAGTTATTCTCTCTTGCATTTATGTTCATTCTCCGTTCCGCAATTTGATGAAGTTTACACGTTCAAATAATCTTTATTATTAAAATTAGTTATTGCTTTCAAAATACTCGAAATTTTGAAATAGACGACATGATAAGCATTAATAATAAAATATACATTTTAAGAACATTAGTATGAAAAATATAAATATATTTTTCTAATGTTCTGAAGACTTATCTTGTTGTCTGAGCGCCATTTCAACATTTCCAATGTTTTGAAAGTTATAATTAAATTATGGAAATTACTTTTCCAAGTTTCCAATTTTTTGAAAAAAGTACCATTTTAAACTTTCGAATATTTTGAAAGTTATATTTGATGTGATTTTTTGAAAAAACTTAACATATCAAAACGATAAACTTCGAGCTAAGATGTTTTTCCTTGTATTTTGAACATTATGCCAGTAACACCGGTATTTGAGATGTGTAAAAAGGATATGGAACTATAATTTGGCAGTCTCACAGATCTGCAACTTTGAGACATCCAAATCCAGCTTCCTCTGTATTTGGTTAAACACATTTTTCGGCCCGCTTTGTCTCGCGCCTATATTGGCTGATGCTAAGACACAACTCATAGCATTGCATTGAATCATTATCTAAAACCAGTACAGAAATTTTAGTCAAGTGAGCTGACTTAAATATTCCTTCAAAAAAAAAAAAAAAAATGAGGGGCACATAGCAAAGCAGTCCATTTTCACTCGCAGTACTAAATTTCTGACGCGAATATAGGAAGCAGTTGGGTTATATGATTCAATTTGTATGGAAGGAAGGCGTGGCTATCCGATCGATTGTTTCATATTTTACGAAGATAACTTTTGCCTTCAGTTCAGGAGTTAAGACCCACAGATAAAATTTAAATTTCTCTAAAATGGCCAATTTGTATGGAGGGCTCAAGAAGGGTTGTGCTAATGCCCTCATTTTTATTTTCAGAACTTATTATTCTTCATTAAATCATCTCACAGCTACTTCATTAACAAAATGAATATTACGAACGCAACGATTATCATAAATTTTCCTTTTCCGTCTTCTTTGAAAATATATAAATTTAGTTAATGGACAGCTTAGCTTCTTCACTTTTGTTTGCCACTGTCCATTCGCCCATTCGAATTTATGTAATTTTGTTTTATTATCCTATGCCTTCTGGCCAAAGAGGAACATATTTGTTTTCTTTTAGCCATTTTGTTCTTTTGTTTGTTCCCTTCAGCATCCTTTTAAGGCGTTTACTGAAAATTCATTTAGCCAAAAAAAAAAAAAAAAAAAATGGAAGTAAAAAAGCCTACCACACACACACATTCACGTCAAACTCTCATTTAGTTGTAAATTACATTGTAATCGAATATAACGAACTGCCAGCCAGTTTGTCCTCTTTTTCTTGTCCGCTTGTCCTCCTCCTATTCTGCAATTAGTATAATGAAATGTTGTCTAAAATAAACAGAAGGCGTTTTTTAAACATAGTCTTGGAATTGTGGATAATTCTTCTCATTGGGTACTTGAAGTTGATAAGTATATTAATATCAAATATATTGTTATTACGTGGGATATTTCAATATTCGCTGGTGTAATTTTGTGTAGGACGTAGCAAATAAATACATCTGTTATTGAACAAACTAGTGTTAAAAACTTAATGTGGGGTATCAGACTAAGGCTTCACCCGAAAAGTGTTAGCTAAGTTGATTAAAATCAATTCAAATGCAGAGGCGTTTCGAATTAATCGTGGTATCTTGAATATATACGGTACAGTAGAAAGAAATCGATTATTTTGTATAAGAGCGACAGGATGACGCTAGATGGCATTAAGAACACAAGATTTTGTATTCAAAAAACTACTCCAGCTTAACTCAGTATTGTTTGAGCGCGAGTCAAAGATAGACATCATCCATCGATAAATCCAAAAACACAGCCAGGCGGCTGAAAACGCGAACAGTGTTTATAGTCCTGTTACTGTAATAGCTAATTATGCTCAACTTTGGTTTCATCGGTTCCATCCCTTTTATTTTGATGTCAAATATCGTATGTGCTACGCTCTGGAAGGCCAATTGTCAAAAATGTCAATAGAATAATGGATATCGCCAAGTCAGACTAGCACTATTTCTACTTCGCAGGAGCCAAACGAATTATAAATCAACTATGTATAATTTAAGATTTACTATAAGGACTATAACAACTACAGGATGTTTGAAAAGTCCCTAATTTTGAGAAACAATTCACACGAAAAAAAAACCTGCAAACAAATTCACCATTTTAAAATTTCAACGTTCATTAATCACCGCTGATATTATCATCGCAAGTGTCAACATACGTACTAAACCACATGTCATCGCGACAACAGAGACCCCGTCACATGACAAAATACATAATCATTTTACTGTCTATAGAAGTTACTTCGTCTTCCACCCAACTCATCACTGCCAACAGCTACCGACTCATGAATTATTCAAACAAAGAGCAACCTGTTAAAATGTAACTGGATATTTAGTATACCGGCTAAAGTTATGGTAATAACTGGAACACAAAAGAGTAAGTGAAAATTTGTTTAAATTAAAATACATTTATTCATTCATTTAGGTTTTTTTTTCTTGTTTCGCGAAACATTAAATAACAGTTTGACTTCTTAAATGGGATAAGAAGATGACGGCCAACATGAAAAAAAAAAAACGCATGAAACAGACACATTAAAGCCAAACAGCGTTTAACAGAAATGTCCTGTAGCCCTGTCAGTCAATGAGACAAAAAGCGAAAATATGTGCTGCTGCTGCTGCTGGAAAAAAACGCTTTAATTAAATGGATTCAAATGAAAGGGACATAACTGCAGAGGATGACTAAGCGCACAAAGACTGCAGGAGACACGAAACGAAACAAATGAAACAACTGGTTTTTACTTAATGACATTTGTCCCAAGACAAAAACCCTAAAATGAACAACGAGGGCAGTTTGAGGAATAAAGTAGACCAGCAAGTAGTGGAGTAATCATGTATTAGATTAATCATGTGCGAAACTAGTAAAATTTAAGGTAGTAAGATAGTAAAATAATAAAGCAGTGAAGTAGTAAAGTAGTAACTTAGTAACGTAGTAAAGTAGTAAAGTAGTTAATTGGTAAAATAGTAAAGCAGTAAAGTAGGAAAGTAGAAAAGTAGAAAAGTAGTAAACTGGTAAAGCAGTAAATAGTAAAGTAGTAAGGCAGTAAAGTAGTAAAGTGGTAAAGCAGAAAAGTAGTAAAGTACTACAGCAGTAAAGTAGGAAAATAGTAAACTAGTAACGTAGTAACATAGTAAAGCAGTAGAGTAGTAACGTAGTAAAGTAGTTAATTGTTAAAATAGTAAAGCAGTATAGTAGTAAAGTAGGAAAGTAGAAAAATAGTAAAGTAGTAAAGTGGTACAGTAGTAAAGTAGTAAAGCGGTAAAGCAGTAAAGTAGTAAGGCTGTAAAGTAGTGAAGCGGTAAATTAGTAAAGTGGTAAAGCATTAAAGTAGTAAAGTAGTAAAGTGGCAAAACAGAAAAGTAGTAATGTTGTAAAGCAGAAAAGTAGTAAATCAGTAAAGCAGTAAGGTAGTAAAGTAGTAAAGATGAAAAGTAGTAACGTGTAAAATAGTAAAGCAGTAAAGTAGTAAATTAGTAAGGCGGTAGGGTAGTAAAATGGTTAAGTAAGAAAGTAGGAAAATAGTAAAGTAGTAAAGAAGTAAGTAGTAAAATAGTAAAGTAGTAAAATAGTAAAGTAGTGAAGTAGTAAGGCAATAAAGTAGTATTACTACTTTGGTAAAGCGGTGGTTAAGCGATAAAGTGGTAAAGTAGTAAAGTGGTAAAGCAGAAAAGTAGTAAAGTAGTAAAGCAAAAACGTAGTGAAGTGGTAAAATAGTAAGGCAGTAAAGTGGTAGACTATTAAAGTAGTAAAGCATTAAAGTAGTAAAGTAGTGTAGTAGTAAAGTAGTAAAGTTGTAAAATAGTAAAGTAGTGAAGTAGTAAAGTAGTAAAATAGTAAAGCAGTAAATTAGTAAAATAGTAAAGTGGCAAAATAGTAGAGAAGTAAAGGAGTAGATCAGAAAAGTAGACAGGGATTGTATACTTCAAACAAGCACACAAAATATTCATCCATTCGTCAGATCGTCCTTTCCTGCAATAGGAATAAACCCTCAAAATTCATTTCTCTTATTAGCGGCGGCCAAAATGGGGACCGGAAATAAAGAAGAACTTTCAGAGGAAAATATCGCAACTGTGCGTCTCTTCGCTCGCCATGTGACTGCGAAAGGACGTCCATCATATTTTACTGATACGTGTTAATAAAATTAATACTGATAACGTTAAAATGACACACTGGCAACTATGGCCTAAATATATTTTAGACGAGAGTGGGAAAAATTATATGGATTCTGCGCTTCAAGTACGTTTTAAGTTTCGTCAACATTAATCTGCTCGCATAGGCTCAGTTGGCATTGTCATGACTAGGGCAGACCTACCATCACTGAACTAGCGATCAACATAAATCGTAAGTATAGATTCACATGGTTTCCTTGTTGCATAAATGTACATTCAACTGGGACGTAAGCAAGAACCAAAGCTGATTTACGTTAGTGGTCTTTGAATAGTTAATGTTGAGAAAGAAAACGAATAGGAAAAAGTAAGAAAAGATTCTGCACAATCACGTAAGATTGATAAGATCATCGAAGCATTAGAACAACTGTGCCGATAAATAAATAAATAGCCTTAATAGGGGAACCTCTACAGTATACCGGGTAAATCAAATCTAAATTGTACCCGAAATACCTGGATAAGACAAATTTTGCAATCAACAGTTTATGGAATGTTATAGTAGTTTCGTCTGTAGTCTAGTAGCAACATTTCCTTGAGAAGCAGTGTTGAAAATAGTGAAGGTAACTGCTTGATCTGCACAAAGTGGTCATCACAATAATGACCGAAACAACTTACTTGAGACGAATCGATGATGATGTGCACCTACAAAGAAATCCCCAAAGTTTTGGTCTTCTAAGTTATTGCAGAAAATTATGATAGAAATTCCATAAACTAGGTCATTAAAAACAGAATTATTGTCGGCTTCTTCTCACATCGATTAGGCTTTAATCATCCACATCAATCTCTGCAAATACTTGCAGAAATTTTGTCAAGAAGGTAGTTTGAGCGGCTGATCAAGACTATGTCCACTATACTATTTGTAGCTTTAGGGTGATACATAGAAGCTACTTGCAGAATTTGTAGGGAAAACCCCAAACATTAATAGCCATAAAATTGCCACTTTTATTGAGCAAATAATGAATACGAGGAAAAATTGTTAGAAATGCTTATATAAATCCATCCCCTCTCCCATTTATAATCGTTTTTTTTACTTTCACTCAAAAAGGTACCGGAAATAAAATGTTAAATATTACTAAGTAGTTCTATTCCTCCAAAATAACACGCTTATGCCAAAGGGAAGACCTATCATCAAAACATTTTTCACTTTTTCCGGAAAACACTGAATTCTCGTCGCGGATTCTTTTTTATGTCCTCCATAGACTGAAAACGTGAGTTGCAAAAGGTTAAATTGTACTTTTGAAAGACAAAAGTTAGCCGGAACTATATCATTTTAATACTTTGATAGTACCGTAGTATCGTAATACCGTTGTTGAGCTTTTGGCCAGAAATTCGTTCGTAATTATAACGCAGCATATGTTTTCATTCCTAGCGATTTTTCTTTCCACAAAAGTGGACAATTTCGACGAATTTGATGATATCCTTTGTTTCCCGTCTGAACATCTGGCAAGAATTCCGAGTGCACAACATCGGGACAATCAAAGAACAACAACGTGTTCTTGACTTTTGGTCGACTTTGATGTGATTTTTTCGATTTTGGTTCAGTTGGAAAGCGCCATTCCAAAGCTTGTTGACTGGTTAGCATGTTAAAGTCATAACTCCATATCTTATTGATATTTACAATGAGTTTTATGTGTGTGGAGTGTGTCTATATTGACCTTTATGCGATTGAGTTTTTGAAGAAAATTCAGATGTTCCTGAATTAGTCAAGCCTCAATGCATTTCATAGTTAAACAACTGATTTGTAAGAAACAGAAAGTTTATTAAATTAAAGCACGATTTTCAATCATCAACTCCTTTGCATTGTCGATGTTAATTTTGGTTGAAGGCTTTGATGGCCGCCCAGAGTAAGGCAAATCTAGTCCAGTGTACCACTCATATACACCATTCAGCATAGGCAATCTGTTAGCGGTTCAGGACACTAAATTAAATTTGCAGTACAAAGTTTGACATAAATTATTTGTTTGATATCTTGACCCATTGTAAAAATTCCAAAACATATGAGACGAACTGGCAAGATGGTGTACTGTACACAAATTAAATGATAGGTGGCGCTTAAACTCCACGTCAGTACGGAGGAAAGTTGTGTTAACTTAACGACATGAAGAATTTCGAATGATCAATGGCTTTTTGAATGATCAATTTTCGGTAGTTCTTTGACAGAATGTATATCCATAGAATGTTATCGTTACATTATTATCAAAAAAAAAAAAATAAAATAAATAAAAAATAATAATAATAATAATAAAACACAAGTACTATACTCTCTCCCTTACAGCTGTACCAGCACTCATACATTTTTCGTCAAGGAAAATACGCAAATGGGAAGGGGAAAAAACTAAGACAGCATAGAATGGAGAACACTTAAGGGATTTTTGCTTTCAACGCTGAAATTTCTGTTTCCATTCCTTTCCTAGGCCTGGGGCAGTCCTTTAAGTGTTCTTAACTCATTGTAACGAATCTATATACTGTTCGTCCACTAGACGACGACCCATGGGGAAAAACAGGGGCCTATATTGCTGCAAACATATAAAAACAAAAGAAAAAACAGGAAATGTCGTAATGGTTTGTAATTTTAATTGCCACATTGTCTGTTATTATTTGTTTCGAGTTGCTATGAATGAAAGAAAAATCCAACGACTTAGTTAACAAAAAAGCGGCCTAAAACAAATGCAGAGCTTCTGTGTTATCCAGTTACGTGATGAAATAACAGGTTAGTAATTTTAAGACACACAATGTTTTTTTTCCAGATGGCGACAAACATTCCATTTTTCTTTTTGCTCCCCTTTCTCATTCTTTAACTCCATCTATCCCAGTAGGAAATCAGAATCATGAAAAGACACGATCAAGAAAGATGACCTGACTTTAAAGAGGATTTTTTTGTTGTTCGTCCTGGTGCTTTATGTCTTTCTTCCGTTGTGTTTATGATAGAAACGTATGCCTTTGAGTGGCTTGTCTGACTTTTTCATTGTGATTCTCCAATTTGTTGTTTTTTTTTTTCATATTTTTTCGTTAACCCAAGAAAAGGCGAAAAAGAAATATGTCAACATCAAAGTGATGACAATCAACAAAGGCAGCGAAAATATTGTTGGTCTTTTCATTTTGGCTAAATAACAGGCGGCCAGGACAAATGAAATATTCCGAGCACCAATTTGGTAGTTTTTCTTTGTTGTGCAAAATCTTTGAAATTTTGCATAATTGTTAGACAAAACGTGAAAAAAAGTTGTTTTCTTTTTCGAATTCTTAGCAGAAGATAAAAATTAAATATTCATTTGACGGTTCTTGCGGGGTGGCTATCAGTAATTGTTCGTCAATTGTTGCGAATTAGTAGCACAAAGTCTTGATAATGAGTTCCTTTCTATTGGGTAATTGAGACCGGCTCTCTGTGGCTGATTAAGTAAAGAGTTGCAAGACAATGATGATGTCTGGCGGATGTTAAAAGAAATTGCCAAGAGCCAAAGACTGTTGACGTTTGGTGAAGACCTTTACATTCTATGTTCATAACAAAGCCTAAATACAGGGTGGCGCAATAGAACGTGCATATTGCATCATATTTTTTTGCGGGGCAGAAAAGGCGCGGGCGAGGGGGGCGCCTACGTCGTTGGGTTGGCGGGCTCATGGAGTTTTAGTCGCTATGAATCACTTCGACAGGAAGCGTCGCGCATTTTGCGACGCTACTAGGCGATTATATTGTGCTGAATATGGACTACGGCGAATTAGTGAAGCTCCGAGTGCTAATTTAATTAAAATATGTGTAAAGCGTTTTGAAGAGATCGGTTCAACATTTAACACAAGAATTGAAAGAGTCTGGCTTCATAGCAAAGATCGCATTTGCCAATGAAATGCTTAATCGATTTTCCAATTTTGACAACATCCTTTTCTCTGACGAGGCTCATTTCCTTATGAATGGGTTCGTAAACCGTCAAAATTGTCGTTACTGGAACAGTGGAAACCCCAAAATCAAACACCAGAAACCATTGCATAGTCCTAAAGTGACAGTATGGGCAGCAATCTCTGGCAGAGGAATAATTGGTCCTTTTCTCTTCGAAAATGGGGGGTTCACGTCATGTCACGTTTAATACGGAACGCTATGTTGGGATGTTGGACGAATTTTTGGCTCCAGAAATTGAAAGTTCAAGAATAGTGAATTCCACAACTTGGTTCCAACAAGATGGAGCTACCTGTCACACATCAAATGACTCCATGGCGGTGGTGAAGCAGATGTTCCCTGGCAGACTGATTTCGAAAAGAGGTGATATCCCATGGCCCCCACGTAGTCCAGACTTGACGTCTCTGGACTTTTTTTTTGTGGGGATACCTCAAACACAAAGTCTACAGTAATGATCCAAGAAACATCGTTCAGTTCAAGGAGAATATCCGTGGTGAAATGGCAGCCATTACACCAGTATTACTGAAGAAAGTTTTCAATAATTTTCGTTTGCGGTTAGACGAGTGCCGTTGTAGAGAGGGTCACCATTTCGATGATGTTATTTTTAAAAAATAAACTCCATTTATTACTCTACAATGCCGTAGATTTATTTTAACCACACCTTTTGTATTTATTTTTGAATCTATTTTTTAAATATGCACGTTCTATTGCGCCACCCTGTATAAGGCGACAACAATCATACGATTTTCTAAAATATGTTATCGCAAATTTTGCACTCTCGAAAAGTTAGTCCGACAAGGCCAATTTGTATATAAATATTATGCATAAAGTTTTTGCAGAATTTGAAGGGAGATAATAATTCCTGCAACACTGAAATTTATTATGATTGTTTATACTCCTTCCTTGAGCTGAATAATGTGAAAAGTAATTCTTGGTAATTATTTGGAAAATGTTGATTCGAAGAAAACTGCCTACTGTTGAATATTTTCTTACTTACACAGTTAAAAGCTAATGTTTAGCGTTAGGTGAACTCACTGAATTTTATATTGAACTTTTATATTTTTAAATTTTTCGATCAAAGCAATCAGCTAAATAAAATGCAGTTTGGGTTCAGGAAGGGAAGTTCCACTCAAGGAGCCGTAGTGAATGTTGTAAATACGATTTGGGATGGATTAGATAATGGCTATGGTGGGGTGGCGGGTACTTTTTACGATTTTTCAAAGCCTTTGATTTGGTAGATCATGTGATTTTGTTCAATAAGCTTGAATTTTATGGCATAAGAGGAACTGCGCTTGTGCTTATCAAAAGTTATCTGACAAATAGGAAACAGTATGTCCAAATAAAAACATCGAGAAGTGAGATGGGACGTGTGGAACATGGAGTACCTCAGGGAAGTGTATTGGGTCCCCTTTTTTCATGATTTACCTCAACGATTTATCTAATCTAAATCTATATGGGAAACTTATAATGTATGCAGATGACATAAGTTTATTTTACCCATATAAACATGATATCATATTAAGAGGTCAAATTGAACATGATGCGGAGCTCATATTGGAATATGCAAGGTTAAACAAATTGGTTATGAATGCTGATAAGACAAAGTTGTTACGATTCCGACCTTATCCTACTGGTAATATTTTCAGTGTAAATGTCGGAAATAGGGTGATTACTGAGTGCACTACTCTAAAATACGTGGGAATTAAGTTCCAAAATAATCATTCGTGGAATGTACATGTCCAATATGTCAAAGACAAAGTAGCGGCAGCAATCGGTATTCTTTATAAATTTGAATTGCAGGCAGCGCTGTCTTACGTTGGTTCACATGTGGATGGAAGATTTCAATATAAATGGTGTTTGTTTATCTCTAACAATGAATCTAATGGTTTCTTTGAAAGAGATTTTATTTTTTTTTTTTTAAAGGAAATTGAATACGGGTTTCTTATAATGAATCAATAATTCATTGAATTCGGATGGATATGATAAATTCCATCTCTCGGCCATCTTTACGATACGTTTGTTATTCGCTAATCTGAATCAATTGCAGTCTGATATGTTTTTATGTGTTTTCACCAGTTTTAACTGGTATTCCAGAATGTTTTGTACCTTCCACATCAAAATAGCTCAATCGCAATTTTGCAAATCAGTCTTAGCACTATTGACTGAATACAATACATCCTCGCCATACATATTAGATAATTTTTTTGCTCACTTCATCTGCATTTTTACCTTTTCCATATCAAAAATACAAAATATGTCGAAAATCTTGTTTTTTATTTTCTACAAACACTGCTGTGTAGAAAAAATCGGTCTTTTCCTTAGGCAAGCCTCACTACATATTCAATCAAAATATGCAATAACCATGTGGGTTAAGTGTAAAGTTGCCTGTGAAAAACCTACAATTAAGTCCTCTGTCAGGAAGAAAAACTGAAAAACTTTTCAAAGCACCCAATAAAAGTTATAGCCTATTTAAAATTTAAAATTTACATTTTTTTTAACTTAAAATTTAAAATTTCATACGGTAGTAAGTTTCACAGTGTTCCACATGTTGTCTCAAAGTCCGCCTTATAGGGTTGAGGGTAATTTTTTCCCCTTAACTCGGTCTGTAGTGAGGAGTGTATCCTTAGAACACAACTTGAATGGAAATGCTTGCCCCTTGGTCACAACACCAGTCAATTGAATACAAACAAAAAAAAAAAAATATAACAAATACTCTAAATAAGTAATATTTACACATAGTATGTATATCTGTCTATCGCATTTAATCATAATGCCAGCACGCAAAAATCAATAAAACATGTTAATGTAAGTCACCCCCGGTCTATCAAGGGTCAATACACACAATTATTAATGACCATAACGAATATAACAATCGGTAAATGGCAAACCTTTAAATCATTAAATTATTAAATACAAGAAAAGCAATAAAATAAAAAAAGTTTTATAATGCGATTAATATTTAACAGCAGCCAGCGTCAGACAAGTGAAAGCAACAGGGGAGCGAAAAAGAAAAAAACAAATATAAATACGAATATATGTTTATTTTTAATACACTTTTTTCATAATACATCATTTATATGCACAAAGAAAATATCAAAAAGTCATTCACAGTCGGATAACATTCAAAAGTGTAATGTCAGCCAAAGTACAAAGGCAGCAAAAGGAAATACTACGAGTTGAATGTTAGACGAGGGAAAATACAACACTAATAATAAGGCGAAATCATACAATTAAACAAACACACACAATCGCAGAGAATACATAGAACATACACGGAGTTCATAACGACAATGAGTCAAAGGAATCGCACAATGGCTTTAGCAATTTACACGTTTAGTAATTTACACATGTATATAAACATATATACACATATGGTCGAAAAAATAAGTACACCTGCTTATTTTTGCTTTATGTTTAATTGTACTTTACTTTAACGGATCGTAAATATGGCAATTCTTTTTTATCTAAATAACTTTAATATGGCAATACCTTTAAAAGTAAAAACAAAACTGGGGCTTCCCCTTTGTTTTCATTGTGAGTTGTTTTGTTCAGGTGTGATTTCAGTACTTGGTCAAAATAATAAATACAATGCCCAATTCCTTAATATTGGCGCAGTCTGCTGTAATCTTTTTGGAAAGGCTATTTATTTTACTGTTGTTTATCTTTATTCATAACAAAATATTTTGTTAAAAAAATCAGCCATGGGTCGAAAAAGTCACTGTTCCACGGAGGAGAGAAAAATTGTTATAAGACTACGAGAAACTGGTCAAAGTCTTCGTTCTATAGCAGAAATTATGAATCGGTCGCTATTTTTTGTACAAAATGCTTTGAAGTTAAAAATTAATGTATTTGGAAACGACTGTGCCCGGAATGTTCGACGCCCTAACGGTAAGGAATTACATGTTCGCTCAAGCACGGAGGCGGCAATATTATAGTCTGGGGTTGTTTCTCCGATACATCAAATTACTGACACTATGACCAGATTCCACTATAAAGATAGTTTTGAAAATACGATGTTGAACTATGCTGTGGAAAGTATGGGCCTCTTAACACATTGGCTGCAAAGCCTTTTTAGAATTGGAATCGTTCAGTAGCACTGCCAGTTTTTGTCACCTGAGGCCAACTACTTATTTTTGTTCTTTTTTGTTTCTTAGTGCATAAAAAAAAAGGTTTTGACTACTCACGGCTTTATTTTGGTCTCTAATTTTGTAGTTATAATGATTATAATTTTTTGTGTCGCACATTTTCGTGCGACATGGCCTGGGAGAACATAAAACATGTTGTGGGGCCACGTCGCACGAAAATGTGCGACAGTAATTTTTTGTAGTTTTTGCGTTTAGTTATATTTTTTTGTTTTATTTTATGCATTTTTTTTAATTTCAGAATAATTTATAGAATGACGCGAAGAAATGTGAAATATTGCGAGATTGCAAGAGGTGACTACTTCGGACAGTGATGATGAAGATGGAGATTTTTCAAGAGACGATTCTGAAATTGATAAGAATTGGCTACAAAGTTATGACCCCGTTTTTTTGATCATGAACATGCGGAAAATCTTGACTATGAGGACGAGGATGAGCAGCAAGCAGATGCTTACGATGATAATACCATGGAACCTAATTTCAAGGACATTCATATAAATTGGACTGAGTTTCCTTCCAGACAAAAAACTTTCCCGTTTACTGGCAAATCTGGGCTACTTATAGATGTTGCGCCAGATATAAGTTGCATAGATGCTTTCAAACTTTTTGTCGACAATGAAATAATCGACCACATCGTTCGTGAAACAAATCAATATGCGCAACAACAATTCCGTCAATACCTTCCGAACAAAACCCACCCATATGGGGTTAAACTTTTTAAGTTGTGCACTCAGGAGGGATTTACTTGGTCCGCAAAAGTGTACTCGGACAAGAGCTCCACTGGTCTCGCACAAAAAGTTTGTGAAAAACTTGTTTGTCTTCTGAAAGGAGAAGGCCGTACCCTTTTTGTGGATAACTATTATACTAGCTATGAACTTGCGCGTTCCATGCTACATTAAAATACCCACCTTGTTGGAACATTACGTGCCAACAAAAAGAAGAATTGCCCTGCAGAAGTTATGAAAGCTAATCTGAAAAGAGGCAAAATGGTAGCCCGTGAGAAGGAAAATGGAGTGGTCGTGTTAAAGTAGAAGGACACCAGAGATGTTAGGATTCTTTCAACGAAACACCCCCTTATAATGGTAGCCACGTCGAGTCATCCGAATGTAGACAGTAATGAATCATCCACCAATACCAACAACCCATCATCCACCAGGAAGCGAAGGCAGCGAGCTATTGAAAAACCTCTTGCTGTTATTGATTATAATAAGGCCAAATTAGGTGTTGATATATCCATTCAAATGACCTCTTACGCCACCACTCTCAGAAGAGGTGTTAAGTGGTATCGTAAAGTGGCTTTTGAACTGTTACTTAGAATGTCTGTCGTAAATGCCTTTATAATACACATACATAAAAAGGCTGCAAACAAACAAATTGCAATAACCAAGTTTCGGCAGGAGATTTCAAATGCTTTGTTGGATTTGATGTCTCCAGAACCCATAAGAAAAGGAAAATATTTTATAGAAAAAAGAAAGGACGATAATGGCAAAACAATAAGGCGAGCTTGCATATTATGTTATGCCATGTCAAAAAAAAAATCGGCTGATAGGGTAACATCTAGAAAGAGCATAAAAAGGACCACCACTTACTGCCCAATATGCCCCAATAAACCTCAACTATGTGTAGAATGTTTTCCTAAATATTCCCATAACAAGAATTAATTTTGATAAATTTACATTTTAGTAATTTTAAGTTTAGAAAATAGACGGAAGTAACATGTTGTAAAATTGGGTGAACGCAATGGTTCTGTTGCGATATTATTTGAATTTTGATGAAAAGCTGACCAACAGTCAATGAAACGCGAAATGTTGCATTATTGTCCAAAAACTTTTGGCCAGAGATGCTTCACGCAGAAGATGCATAACCGTTAAATCATATTCCTTGTTAAGAATTTCACCCAACAACAGGAATTCATATTGTGCAATATCACGATAATCGAAGAAAACTGTCAGCATAACTTTAATTTGTGTTGATTGATTTTGTTGCCTTCTTTTTGGTCCTATTCTAGCGTTGACAAGATAATCACTCGATTAGTTGGCTGTTTGCTGACCATAGGTATAGCTTCTAGCCTTATCTCCCTTAATAATGCGAGTTATAACATATAAAAATAAAAAATAAAATTCTTTACATCCCATGAATAAAAAATGGGAGAGGTTCCCACATTCAGTAAACCAACACGTATCCTATTTTTAGACTAACTCAAGAGACCTACAGTTTACCAAAGATTCCGATTTGTCGATTAGTCAACTACTCGAAGTGCTCCTCAGACACATCGAGATAAACGCCTCTGACTGTGTGCAAGATTATGACCGAGCGTGGCGCGATAGTTAGTACAAGCGACTATCGTTCGCATGATCCCGGGTTAAACCCCGTATACAGCCACCTATGATTATTTGAGCGGCGATCTCCTCGATGTGTAAAACGTACATTTCGAGTAGTCGAGTTATCGACAAGTTTAGTAAATGCTTCTCAAGCCGTGACTTTAGGAATCGTCGTTAAACAGTAGGTCCCATTGAGTGAGTCTTAAAATAGAATGTGTGTAAGCTCACTGTGAGAATCTCTCTCCGATGTCTCATTCGTGAGATGGAAGTAAATTTGTTTGAATTAAAGATAAGAATCTAGAAATATAAGGACAAGTAATGTATGAATCAAACTGCCCGACAGATCGTGGTTATCCGGTCAATTTTCCCAAGTTTTACCAAAAAAAAAAAAACAAAAGATCGTTTTATCGGTCAACTTGTTTGGGAGTAGAAAGAGCATGGTGTCGCCTCTATGTTTATTCTCAGAATTTAGCTTAACAGCATTTGTCGAGAATCAAAATTTGGCTTAATTCAATACAATTTCTTGAAAAATGTGAAACTGAATATGTTTAGATTAAATCGGACATTTGTGGTGGAGGTGCCGATTAGGAGTTACTGATTTTTGATTAGAAATTACAGAGAAAAGATTGTATTCCCGAAAATCGATCAATTTGTATGGGGGCTACCAGAAATGGCGTGGCGAAGTGGCCCATTTTCATTTTCTGACCATATTTCAGCAAACACTTCTTGTGCATCTAAAATGACTGAGTTTAGTGCAGTAGATATGAAAAAAGATATAAGATATACTCGTATATATGAAGATGTATATGAAATATATAAAAATTTGTAAATCAAATTGGCCAATTGTATGGGAGATACTTGTAGAAGCATGGCCAATCAGTCGACATTTTCAAATTTTGCACAAACATTATAACTTCATAAAACAGTGCAAAAAAAGTTTACAAAATACGAATTTGGAGAGAAATGGGAATTTCAGGAAATCGCCTAATTTATATTGGAATCACCAGAAGGAGCTGATCGATTTTTCCGTTTTTATTTCTTTCGAATTTTTTACAAACCTCGCTTACCGTGCCTGAGTTGGTATGACTCTTTCTGATGTCTATTATATAACATCATATATAGCTTTTAATTAACAAATAAAATAAAAACACTGAAAATGTCCATTCTTTCAAAGTTGGACGTAATCTTTACATGAACAAGTTCTGTTCATTTGTGCCACCTGTAGTCCACAGTGTAGTGGAAGATGTTCTGCAAATCACCAGATTAGCGGTTGTATCACAAACGCTCCCTTCTTTTACAATATACAGTATTAACTTAACTCATTTTTCCAGTGAAAATTTTTAGTTTTTCGTGCTCATCCTTAACCACGATCTCAATTAGTTAAAGAAATATAAGAATTGAAATGATACCATTTTATCAACTTATATTGAATTTAATTCACTAGTAAAAAGTAAAATTTCCTTAAAAGAACATTTTTATAATACGTGGCTACGATCGGGCAAATATTAGGTTGTAACAAATTTTAGAAAATTTAATAAACATTTGCGATAATTAGCATGCCCTCCAATCTTCCAGGCAAGCGAAATATTTTTGGTCAAAAGATGCATTTACCGCTTCCTTGTTTCTGTTATACTCAGTGCCATATGATATATATTTTCGTTCCTTCGAGTGAAGGTGTAAAAATTCCCCGATTTTAAGTAAACATCTGATCCAAATAACTTAAACGAATGGTGGCACAGCTAGTCAATTACTTTCCCTCACCGTTGTCATGCACTAATCTATTCTTATAATACAAAATTATCCATTTAGTGGGATCAAAACCGCTGGTTTGGAAAGGCTGTCAGCTGTTAAATACCTGTCATTTGAAGTGTCATTTACTTAGTGAAAGGTTTGCCATTTACGATTAAGGATCGTCTAACAACAAAAGAACGCGTAAAATTAGTTAAAACTTCCTACAAAAGTACTGATTCAAATGTGGGCTTTCAATCGAATACAATTTTCTTCAGAGATGAAACTCATTTATTACTCGGTGGTTACGTCAACAAGCAAAATTTTTGCATATGGGGCTCGGAGAACCCAGAAGTGATTGTGGGAAAGCCATTGCATCCGCAAAAAGTGAATGTTTGGTACGCATTATGGTCTAGAGGTGTCACTGGGCCGTGTTATCTCGAACACCACCTCAAAAGGATCCAACACTGCAACCAGTTCAGAGGTGGTCATTTAAATGACGTTGTACACGGTGGCGCAATAGAACGTGCATATTCAAAAAAATAGATTAAAAAATAAATACAAAAGGTATGGTTAAAATAAATCTAAAGCGTTGTAGAGTAATAAATGGAGTTTATTTTTTAAAAACAACATCATCTAAATGGTGACCATCTCTACGACGGCACTCCTCTAAGCGCAAACGAAAATTATTGACAACTTTCTTCAGTAATACTGGTGTAATGGCTGCCATTTCACCACGGATATTCTCCTTGAGCTGAACGATGTTTCTTGGATTATTACTATAGACTTTGTGTTTGAGGTATACCTACAAAAAAAAGTCAAGAGGCGTCAAGTTTGGACTACTTGGGGGCCATGGGATATCACCTCTTCTCGAAATCAGTCTGCCAGAGAACATCTGCTTCACCACCGCCATGGAGTCATTTGATGTGTGACAGGTAGCTCCATCTTGTTGGAACCAAGTTCTGGAATTCACTATTCTTGAACTTTGAATTTCTGGAGCCAAAAATCCGTCCAACATCTCAACATAGCGTTCCGTATTAACCGTGACGTTTGGCCCCGCGCATTTTCGAAGAAAAAAGGACCAATTGTTCCTCTGCCAGAGATTGCTGCCCATACTGCCACTTTAAGACTATGCAATGGTTTCTGGTGTTTGATTTGGGATTTTCACTGTTCCAGTAACGACAATTTTGACGATTTACGAAGCCATTCATAAGGAAATGAGCCTCGTCAGAGAAAAGGATATTGTCAAAATTGGAAAATCGATTAAGCATTTCATTAGCAAATGCGAGCCTTGCTATGAAGTCAGACACTTTCAATTCTTGTGTTAATTGCAGCTTATATGGATGCAATTTAAGATCCAATGTTAAAATTCGTTGCAAACTTCGTCGGGATAATTGTAGGACAGACGATCTCTTGCGAGTCGACATTTGTGGATTTTCTCGTACTGACTCCATAACTATCTCAACATTGTCTTCGGTCCTAGATGTTCTTGGGCGACCATTTGCTTGTGGTTTAAATGTTGAACCGGTCTCTTCAAAACGCTTTACCCATATTTTACCCATTAATTCGCCGTAGTCCATATTCAGCACAATATAGTCGCCTAGTAGCAATATATGAACGACAGTTCTCGTAAAATGCGCGCATGCAAAATGCGCGACGCTTCCCGTCGAAGTGATTCATAGCGACTAAAACTCCATGAGCCCGCCAACCAAACGATGTAGGCGTCTCCCCGCCCGCGCCTTTTCTACCCCTCAAAAAAAGATGATGCAATATGCACGTTCTATTGCGCCACCCTGTATTTTGTATATAATGACAAGGTCCAAACATTATGATGAAATAAAAGTTTCATCGAAACCATAGCTTTATGCGTGTGTAAATTAACATTACTTTTGAAACCGAAAAATTGTTAAACCTGTATAGCGAATTTACACTTTATTATATAATTGCTTGGAAGTTTGTTCTCAAACGTAGTAATGTTATATTTAAGATCTCCGATTTTCACAAAGATGCCGAATTAATTCTGCAAATATGCTGTTGTTTGTGATGTCATTCGATAAATTTGAACAATTCAACATTTTCCAAACTATTCATTTTCAGTTTTTGCACAAATCACTTTTACACACAGTACTATTTTTATGAGCTAGCAACGTGTCAGAATCAATGAAATATTCAGTGAAATGATTAGACGGAAAAAGGAAAAAATGATTCTATTTTGATAAATTCAAATATTCTTTGGTTGATTTTTTGAGAAAAAATTCACTTCTCCTTATTGATATTATTTCAGGTTAACTTTAAACTTATTGATTAAACTTGAGTCAGCGATCTTTATGCAGCACTTTCGATATATCCAAACTGAATACCTTATTAATGCAGCAATATGTGATGATTTCGAAATGGGTTTGGTAAGGAATATTTCAAATGTAATCCCAAATCTAAATCTGTCGGATATCTCATCAACTACGGCCGCAGGAGAATGACAAATACATGTGTGTGAGTATTTTACTTAATGAGTACTTTATCATGTAACAGATCTCAGAAATTAACTATTTTTCCAATGTCTATCGATCACTATCCAATTTTTACGAACCAAAGTCCAAGCAAATACTTTGCCATGTACCAGATCTCAGAAATCAACTGTTTTTGCAATGTCCAGCGATGACTATCCAATTTTCGCGAACTAAAGTCCAAGCAAATAAAGGGAGATTTTGAAATCGTAGTATTTTTAAAAATCGAATCGTCTGAAAGTGTCCATTCGGAAGGCTCAATTTTTCGTCGCTTTTTAGAGCATTTCGGCCTCTATTCCACGAATAACCCATGTTGTGTAATCCTGTAAGGCTTCAATAGTGTTCGGCTTGTCCACATAGACTAACGACTTGACATAACCCCACAAGAAATAATCAAGAGGCGTTAAATCGCAAGATCTTGGGGACCAACTCACAGGGCCAAATAGAGAGCTAAGCTGCTCACCAAATTCATCCCTCAACATATCCATTGTTTCACGAGTAGTGTGGTATGTTGCACAGTCCTGATGAAACCACGTGTCAACCAAGTTCAACTCAGCCAATTGAGTCACGTATAATGGCTCAATACCGTTCGCCGTTGACGGTAACGTTTCTTCCACGGTCGTCTTTGAAGAAAAAGAGACCGATGGTGACGCCAGCCCATAAACCATACCAGACTGTCATTTTTTCGGGATGCATCGGTAATTCATGTATGTCATGTGGCTGTTCATCACTCCAGATGGGGCAGTGTTGCCTGTTTACGTATCCGTTCAGCAAAAAATATGTTCATCGCTGAACAGAATTTTTCGATAAAACAGCTTTTGTAAGGCCCATTCACCAAAAATTAAACATTGTGGTAGGTCATTCGGCTTCAATTCTTGCGTGAGTTAAATTTAGAGGTTTTTAAACCCAAATCGATGTGTAAAATTTTTCTTGTGGTTGAGTAACACACGCGCAATCGCTGAGAACAGCGACGAATTGACATTTCTCGATCGTCGTTAACACTGGTCGCTACGGCTGCATTGGTTTCTTCGGTACGCACTCTACGCATGCAAGTCGATGGTTTTATGTCCAACAAAGTAAATTTGGTGTGAAATTTGGAGATGACAGCAGGAATTGTTGATTCAGTAGGTCGATTATGACGACCATAAAGTTGTCGTATCAAACGATGCAAATTTGTCATAGAGCACGAAATTTGATAACAAATTTCAACGATGTGCAATCGTTGCTCGTTTGTTAGTCTTTCCATGATGAAATGGCAGAGTATTCTGTATACTTTTCACTTTGACAGATGACGTTTGGGCGTCATTACCAACCAGTGCTGCCAACCTAAAAAACTTAAATCTTAAAAAAAAACACCCTGTAATTGATCGGACTGTGTAAATAGTGAATATAAATTGTAAGCCACTAAGAAAGTAACCACCTTCCTCTTAATATATTGCCTCTCCAGATAGTTATTGCTATTTCCTTAAGAGTGATATGCAATTAATATAACCTGTTAATATACAACCCTACTTGTGAGATAAATAGATTCTCCTTAAACATAGCGCACGAAACACATATTAAGTTTGCCAGTTCAGTACGCCGATACAAGTACATTATATGTGTAATATCGATTTTCTTCCTTAATTTCTATTACACGAACACTCGCCATCAACACTCCGAAGCTAGCACAGCTTAAAGTATCCAAGGATGTGTGTACTCGTACATGTGAATAGTGAGGAGTGTACCTACCATATGATACATATCAGAATGAAGCCAAAAAGCATGAACAAGATATGAAAATTATGAATTCGTTGAACTCTGTATCTTTTATGATTTCCGTACTTTTCTCTCCCTCTCCTCTTGCCTGTACCTAATTTGCGAAATTTAATAATAAATTCATAAATTGAAGTAGAAAGAAAGGAGAAAGAAGTACTGGTTGGGGGCATTCTAACAAACAAGTGCAAATGACCATAAAACACAGCTTTCCACATCCTGTGGCTGTTACTGCTTTAGTTACTGCGTCTCTAAGGATACCTCTCGACTGTACTCTCACCATTCTGCGAGTGTGTGTGTGCGTGTGTGCAAGAGCGGTGGTATAAAAACGTGCGTGCAAGCGAATCATTCTCATCGACACATGTTTGCTTTTTGTTAACATTGCGAGTACTACGGAATGTAATGTAATGTAATGTAATATGAAGCAATGTTGTGGCTGACTGTGGGAAGAGCTTATTGTATTTATTATTATCCTGCAGAGTTTTGGAAACATCTCATAAAATAATTTGGACGAAGAAAAGAAAAAAAAAAACAAACTGACGGGATCTCTCAGTGAAATCATATCGAGTGTAGCACTACGTGTGTATAATTACTATTGCCATCAAAGACAATTGGGGTTATTGTCCCTTAAACGCCTTTAATGTTGCTCAAATTTCTATAAAAATAAATAACTCTTATAATAAAGAATCTGTATGAAGATAAGTGACATTTAGACGTTGTAGAAAAAATCTCCCATAAAATTGCCGTGTGTTTAATTTTTTTATTGAGTTCTTAAGCTAACTGCATGAAACCACAAAGTTGTTTATGGATTTAAAGTGTTTCGACGCCGCCAGAAATCACCAAATGCAGAGGTTTTAGGCGAAAATTGTTGAACGTAAAAATTTTTTGATGGTTTAATAAAAATAAATCTTTTAATATCTAGAAGCGAGATGCAGACGCCATTAATGTTAAACATTAATTAAGTTGCAAAGTGTAAAAAAAGTCACAGTTTGATGGAACAGAAAAAACAAATTATGTAGAAAAAGTGACATTTTATTCATTTTTCTGACTTTATTTCTATAAAACATGAAAAAACGAATTAATTATTTGCCGAAACTCTGAAGTTTTTGCAAAAGAGCCTACAAAACATTGGTTGAACAAATAAAAAAATGAAAACTTATTATTTTCTTCTGTTTCTATAGTAGTTTAGATTATTATCCTTGAAACAAAATGCAAATCGAAGAGAACAACTTTTGAATAACGATGAAATAACATTTTTTTTTTATTTATGAAAAATTAATATTCTAGAAAAGAGACACGAAAAAGATTTAATGAAGCAGAAAAAAAGTTATTTTTTCTTTATTTTCTTTATTTTATTTTCTTTTATTTTATTTTCTTTTATTTTATTTTATCAGTTTGGACTATTATTTTTAATGTAAAAAAAAAAAACAGGAGTAAAAAATTGGGTTCGCAAGCATAAAAATATAGAAATAAATATCTGTCCAAAATCAACTTTTGGTAAGAGTAGACGCAAAAATGGGTTATGACGCAAGCGGACAAATCAATACTGGCAATTTTGAAGAGGAAAATACTGCGGAAAATATATGGACCCATCATCGTTAACGGAGAGTATCGGCGTCGCATGAAAAATGAGCCGTATGAGCAATAAGACAACATCAACGTCGTCAAACGGTTAATATACAGCGACTGCTTTGTCTGGGTCATGTTGTGCGGATGGACCCAAATGTTCCGGCATGGATAGTTTTCGACAATAAACTTGATGGACGGCGCAGAAGAGGACGACCAAAGCTCCTTTGGAACGACCAAACTTTTGAAATACTATAGAAAGTTGGTGTGACGAATTGGAGGAGAAGTGCAGAAAATCGAAGCGCTTGGAATTATTTTCTAAGGGCGTCGTATTACAGATAAGTACCTCTATTCCAGTCGCCACATAAGAAGAAGAATACGCAAAAATTATCAAAGTTTGCTGAGCCAGAAAATAATTATTCTATTAATTTTTTTAAATTCAAATGTCAGGTTGATCAAATTCAGCTTCAATTTTGTGTCTTCTAGCGCTTGTTTTTACGATGAGCATGAATGAATATAAGACAAACATAGAATTATTACAACTATAATCAAAATAAAAAAAGAAAAAAAAAATTCAAAATTCATATTTACCTAAAAACTACCAACGTGTTACGACGTGTTGGGGGGCGCCTACATCGTTGGGTTGGCGGGCTGATGGAGTTTTAGTCGCTTTGAATCACTTCGACGGGAAGCGTCGCGCATTTTGCGTGCGCGCATTTTACGAGAACTCTCGTTCATATATTGCTACTAGGCGACTATATTGTGCTGAATATGGACTACGGCGAATTAGTGAAGCTCCGAGTGCTAATTTAATTCAAATATGGGTAAAGCGTTTTGAAGAGACTAGTTCAACATTTAAACCACAAGCAAATGGTCGCCCAAGAACATCTAGGACCGAAGACAATGTTGAGATAGTTATGGAGTCAGTACGAGGAAATCCACAAATGTCGACTCGCAAGAGATCGTCTGTCTTACAATTATCGCGACGAAGTTTGCAACGAATTTTAACATTGGATCTTAAACTGCATCCATATAAGCTGCAATTAACACAAGAATTGAAAGAGTTTGACTTCATAGCAAGGCTCGCATTTGCTAATGAAATGCTTAATCGATTTCCCAATTTTTACAATATCCTTTTCTCTGACGAGGCTCATTTCCTTATGAATGGGTCCGTAAGCCGTCAAAATTGTCGTTACTGGAACAGTGAAAATCCCAAAATCAAACACCAGAAACCATTGCATAGTCCTAAAGTGACAGTATGGGCAGCAATCTCTGGCAGAGGAATAATTGGTCCTTTTTTCTTCGAAAATGCGCGGGGCCAAAACGTCACGGTTAATACGGAACGTTATGTTGAGATGTTGGACGGATTTTTGGCTCCAGAAATTGAAAGTTCAAGAATAGTGAATTCCAGAACTTGATTCCAACAAGATGGAGCTACCTGTCACACATCAAATGACTCCATGGCGGTGGTGAAGCAGATGTTCCCTGGCAGACTGATTTCGAAAAGAGGTGATATCCCATGGCCCCCACGTAGTCCAGACTTGACGCCTCTTGACTTTTTTTTGTGGGGATACCTCAAACACAAAGTCTACAGTAATAATCCAAGAAACATCGTTCAGCTCAAGGAGAATATCCGTGGTGATATGGCAGCCATTACACCAGTATTACTGAAGAAAGTTTTCAATAATTTTCGTTTGCGGTTAGAGGAGTGCCGTCGTAGAGAAGGTCACCATTTAGATGATGTTATTTTTAAAAAATAAACTCCATTTATTACTCTACAATGCCTTAAATTTATTTTAATCATACCTTTTGTATTTATTTTTTAATCTATTTTTTAAATATGCACGTTCTATTGCGCCACCCTGTACACTGGAGCCAGTAGTTTAAAAAAAAAAATATTTTTGTGAGAAGTGGCAAACTTACAAAACATGTGTTTTAAGTTTGAAAGCGCCATGTTGTTTAGTATTGTTATTTCAGTCATTAAAAGTAAACGATGAATTTGTAAACATGGAAAATCTTTCCATTTGAAAGGTTTCAATCCAACCAATATTAAAGCCGAGCTAGGTTCTACTCTAAGGAAGTCCGCTTCTTCGATTTCGATTATAAAATATTGAGTAGCAGAATTTAATCGAGGCCGTACGAGCTGCACAGATGAACACCGTAGTGGTCGACCAACGGAGGTGCCCACGCCAGACACGTTTAAGAAAATCCGCAATATGGTACTGGATGATCATCGGCTGAAGGTGCGTTAGCTAGCTGAAATGATAGGCAAAAAGTGTTATACATCGTATATTGGCCGAAAATTCGAAGATCAGAAAGCTGTGCGCACGATGGGTGCCGCGCTTGCTTTCAATAGAGGAAAAACAGCATCGTGAAGATGTTTCAGTAGAGTGTTTGGCGAAGTTTCACCGCAATTAAGCCGAAGTTTTGCGTCGATTTATAACCATGGATGAGACATGGGTCCACCACTTCACTTCTGAGACAAAATAATAGTCAAAACTGTGGACTGGAACGGGAGAATCGTCCAGTCCAAAGAAGGCAAGTTTTTTTTAGCTACGCATGGAATTATTTTATTGATTATCTTCAGAAAGGAAACATCGTCAACGGCGAATGTCATGCTAATTTATTGCAGCATTTAGGTAACGTAAGCTAGTTGAAATAATAAGCATTTCAAAAAAATGCTATATATCATCGCTGTATAGATGGGTGCCGCAATATGAGTGTTGCGCTTGCTTTCAATAGAGCAAAAATAACGACGTGAAAATGTTTCAGTAGAATGTTTGGCGATGTTTTACCGCAATAAAGCCGAACTTTTGCGTCGATTTATAACCATGGATGTGACGTGAAACCACCACTTTACTTTTGAGACAAAAGAATAGTCAAAACAGTGGACTGGAACGGGAGAATCGTGACAAAGAAGATGGCAAAGAAGGTTCCATCTGCAGACAAGGCAATGGCCGCTGGGATGCGCGTGGAATTATTTAAATGAATTATCTCCAGAATGGAAAAACCATCAACGATGAATATTTTCCTAATTTATTGCAGCATTTAGGTGACGAAATTATGCAAAATAGGCTGCATTTGGGGAAAAAGAAATTGTTGTTTCATAATGGCAATGCTTCGGACTATTTTCTAAATCAAACTTGAAAAAGATGGCTCGGTGGTAAAAAATTTGCCACCAATGAAGAAGTGGAGTTTGCTGTTGATGGCTATTTGAAGAATTTTGTTATTTCTTACTACAAACATAGTATAGAAACTATTGAATATAGCTGGAAAAGTCTATCTAGCTAGAAGGAAATTATGTCGAAAAATAAATAACTTTTCCAGCTTTTCAATGTCTTCTTTGTTTGGAGTTTAGAACAGACTTCATACCATTTTTGAATCTGTATGCGAGCTACCAAAAAAGGGCTGTTAGATATGGATCATTTTCAGACTATGATCTAGCAAAATGTCAGTGTAATTATGTTTCCCAGGATCACGGGTTCAATACCTGATTCATCCACCGATAATTATTTGAACGGCATTCAGTTCGATGTTTTTGACAAACACTTCCAGCAGTCGAGTAATAGACAAGTCTAGTTAGTGCTTCTCAAACTGTGACGTTCGGAATCATCGTTAAAATCCAGCTCACTTTATCGATGTCTAAAAATAGATGCGTGTAAGCTCATTATATGTAAGGAACTCTCCCATATCTCTTACATTGGATACAAGAGAATTTTTTGGAAATTTTTTAGAAATTTCGTAAAATTTACCCGCTGTCACCAGCCAGTAGTCTAACCAGACTAAGCAATCTATGAATCGTATTTAATCACGAGATTTTTGTTGCTTTAAACGTTTTTATTTTTTGGGTTTTACATGTTTTTTTTTTTTTTTTGCCATATGGATTAATATATATCTGCATTTCTGCGACTGAAAGTTTAAATATTTAGCATCCAGAACCAGAAGAGGCAAGGAGACAAATATCTTGTTGCCTCTTGGCAACTAAGATGAAAGGTAACGCGCGGTGAGGGAAATTTAAGACGACATCGCATAACTGGGGCGCATAACGATGGAATAATCAGAGGTAGAGTGCAATTATGTCGGATTCTACGCAACCTCTTAAAATTTAAGCATACACTTTAACATGTGTACAAGCAGAATTTTATATTTCGATTCTAAGGCAAACCAAAAATAGCAGCACATAATTATTTGGCAAATATTAATATTTTCACTTAGTGTATTTTTCCGTTTATTTATGGGTTTCCTTTATATTTCCTTTCACCCTGCGTGCATGTAAGTGCCATTTATTTTCTTTGGTATACACGAGCCTGTACTTTTGCAAATAAATCCAGTGTAAAACTCATCGTAATCGTGAATCTCAGGCATTTATCATTTTTCCGTAATTTATTTCCTCTTTGCGAAAGTGAATATGTTTCTTTGTGTGATGTAAGATTGTTGTTTGATGTAACATATACATATACTTGTATGTTTACATATACATATATGTATATACATATATATAAGTTTACATATCTATATATGAATTTGCTCATATGTACATAAAGACACTTAAGATATTTCGTCAGCATCTAATTTGTGCCCAACATGAAAGAACATAAAATCTACGTAAATATATTAACCTTCTTTTTCAAAGAGAATGTTAAAGAAGGGGTTTTAAACGTTGACAGGATAAAGAAAGTATGACTGAGACTAGAAAAGATTGTCATTACGGAAAGACTTGTGTCGTTTAAGGCAGATATGAACCTAAAACGTATTTATTTAAGTTGCTAAGCAACTAAATATCGTGGCCGTATAGATTATTCATTAAAAATGTTTACTATTGATAATAGATTGATAAAAATTCAAATGAAACGAAGGTGCATTTTATATACAATTAATTATGATTATCGCATTAACGCATTATTGGGTTCAACAAAAATTTCTTGCGTTTTAAGAATGTGATAGGAGGGAGCTTCTCAAATTCAGTTACGTTATACGCATTACAACTTCAAGCTTGTTTAACAATGATTCTGAATTTCAGTTTGGGAAGCTTTTGCCAGACATAGCAATCTCCTTGGTTGTTCGAAATGGTCATCTGTACACCGAAGTGAGCACCGCTCAAAGATCGATCGCAGACGCACATCAATAGCAATCATTTTTCGATTAAATAAAACATGTATAAAACTATGATTTCGGTGAAACTTTTATGTCATTACAATCCTTGGACTTTGTCATTACGTACGAAATACCATGTTATTTAAATGGCCAACTGTGGATTGGTTGCAGCAGTGGATCCTTTTGAGATAATTTTCGACCACTCTTTCACACATTATGGGAGATATCACGGCGATAACTTGACGAATACTAAAGGGTGTCCCAACAAGAACACAAGATTTAAATTTTAAACAAATCACAGATATTTAAAAAAAATCGTGAAACTTTATTATATCGTAAAGTAGACAGAATGAGGTTATGTATGGAATAACACATCGGGTGGATGATCACCGCGGCTTTGCTGGCACAATGACCGTTTTGCATAAATGCTGCGGTATTTCATTAATGCAGCGTCCAATTTCCTCTTTTAAGGCTTGAGTCATCGTCGGCTTATTCGCGTAAACCATCGACTTCAAAAAACTCCCAAAGAAAAAAGTTTAATGGTGTTAAATCGCACGATCTAGGCAGCCAATTCTGGTCCCCAAAACTCGAAATAACACGAAAGGGAAATGACTGATGCAGCAATTGAATTGTTTCTCTGGCTGTATGACATGTGACGCCGTCTTGTTGAAACCACATACCCTCCACATTCATTTCATCAATTCTAGGTACGAAAAAACTGGTTATTGTCTCACGATACCGAACACCATTGACTGTTTGCGCTTGACATGCCTCATTTTCATAAAAAAAGGTCCAACGATTCATCCAGCCCAAAATCCACACCACACAGTGACACGTTGAGGATGCATTTGCTTCTCGTGAATCACTCGAGGATTTTCCTCACCCCAAATGCGACAATTCTGCCTATTGACGAAGCCATCAAGGTGGAAATGGGCCTCGTCACTGAAGATGATTTTATCTGCAAAATCAGCATTTTCATGTTGTCTCTCTAATACCCAATTAACGAACTTCCTTCGCTGCCCATGATCAGCTGGCTTCAGTTCCTGAGTCAATTGAACTTTGTGTGCATGAAGATGCAAATCTTTCGTCAAAATTCGCAGCATAGTGGAGACACCAGTTTGCTGAGCTCGGTGTCGAATTGAGGTGGATGGAGTTTGGGCGACATCATCACGTACGGCTGCGATATTTTCGGTCGATCGACCTGGTCAAAGGCGCGTTGTTGTCTTTACATCACTAACAGACCCAGTTTTGAAAAATTTATCCATTAATCTTTTTACCAATTGATCGCAATTTGCACACTGTAGCCGCAAACTTTCAGCATTTTGGTATAATAATTTCACAATGAGAATGCGTTGTTCATTCGTGTAGCGCTCCATTTTTACTAACCTCGTACTTTCTACTAGCAAACAATAACAATTGTTCAAATGTCAAACAATGACACTTCGAATGTCGCCAAATTTAAATCTTGCGTTCTTGTTGGGACACCCTTTAGTTTTCAAACGCTCCAACGTTTGGGGATTATCCGGGGTTTTTGACGCCAAAACGTGAAATTACGCTTTCTGGAAACTTCTTACGCAATAAAACCAAAACTGGTGGTGTTGTGTAGCTCGCGGCACTGTCTTGTTGAAATCACATATCGTCCAGTTCACAATCTTCCATTGCAGGCCATAGCACTCTGAATTGACGGTAATAGTTCCTCCAGCGTCATTTTCGGAAAAATACGCTCCAATAACACCTCTATATCATAATGCACACCAAACGGTCACTTTTTCCCGTTGCAATAACTTTTCTGCAAACACTTCTGGGTTCTCCGAGCCACATATGCGAGAATTATGCTTGATAACGTAACCATCGTGTGAAAAATTAGCTTCATTGCTGAAGAAAATTTTGTTCGCAGAATTTTCATTGAAAGCCTGTTTCTGTAGCACCTAATCAACATATCTGCGGCGTTGTAATTGTTGAGTGAGCTGGACCCTGTATGGATGGAGGTGCATATCCAAATACAAAACACAATTGCTGAGAATGCCGTAGAATCGACAAATTCTGATTATCCGCCACACTTTCACTAATAGAAGCGATGTTTTCTCAAGTGCGTACCACATCTTGTAAGTGCTGACCACATCTTGTAATGCTTCCCCTCTCTTCAAATTTATTTGTAATCTTGCCAATTCCTTGCACAGTAGGTCGATTATGACGACCATACCCACCCCGTAATACGTGAAAAGTCCCCACGTTTGAATCACCACTTCTGTAGTAAGTTTTAACTATTTTTACGCGTTCTTCGGTTGTTTAGTGAAAGGCAAACCTCGCACTAAATAAATAACACTTCGGATGACAGGTATGTAACAGCTGACAGCCTTGCCAGGCCGGCGATTTTAAAACCACTAAATAGAAAACCATACATTTTCGGATTAAAGTTAACTAGGATTTAAAATTATTAAAAAAAAAATACCAACAGATCTAAATATTTGCAATTTCTAATAAAAATTTTGAATAATCACAATATTCGATATATGGAAAGGTTTGAAAAATAAACTTCATAAAGGAACTACTGAATTTATAGTAGTACTGATGGAGAAGGTTCACAAGGTTTTACAAGGTATTGGACGGTTAGAACACCTGAAGAGCAAAAGGTATCAAAAACCGTGGTCGAGGAATCGCTGGTAAGATGAATGATGTATAAAATGGTTGCCACGTCCCACCTGATTATAATAACTGATAAAACTCTCTAAATACTGGACCTAGCGGAAAGTATAGAAATAGAGGGGGAGCTCAAAATTTCTTCCAACAACCACTGAGTGATAAATGTGGAAGAAAAGGTGGAAGGTGAAATGTGGAAATGTTATCACTGATGCAAAGAGTTTGTAGAAATTATGGAAACTTCATCCAGCTGATTGTTCCGAATGATTATTTATGTGAAGAAATCATGTCAACAATGATATAAATCGTTCAGCCCCGAGCGAAAACAACGTCAGAGCAGCGGTATTACAGCTTAATTGCAACAAAATTGCGGAGGCTGATAGCACTTGCAGTAGGTTGGTTCAAGGAATGCATGTCAATGATTGGAATCTAACATGGTATGTCCTGTAATACAAAAAAAAAAAAACAAATTTCCTCATAAACTATCCTGATCTTCTGCTCATCGCCTAGAAGTAATGTATGAAAGAGTAACGCCTATTTGACTTTATTGGATCTTATAGGCGAGGCTTTTGGCCATCGATAAGGCAAAATTTGTTTGAATCTATGGCCGATTTTGATATATCTTCATATCTTATTTATCTTTAAAGCATGACAGTGGCATTCATAAAATCTTGAGTAAAGATAAATGAATATTACAGTTTAACAGCAACTGAATTGTGAAGACGGCAAGGAAGGAATGCGTGTCAATGATTGGAATTTAACATATTACTCAAAAAATTTGATATGTCTTCATATATCATTTATATTTAAGGCAAGACACTGGCATTCACAAAGTCCACAGTAAAGACAAGTGAATATTTTTAGGAACCATTTTAAACTAAATAAGACTTTAGGCATGGCTACAGAATATCTTTTGAAGTTCCCAACATACTTTTTGCTATGAATATGAATAAAGTTATGGTAAAAATGACTGGTACCATATTCAATAAAGGTCATATGTTATTTCCATACGCTGATGACATCTCATTGAGTGGATAAAAGCTTCCAGATGTTACTGCAGCCATCTCCAGCATTGAGAAGAAATCAGAAAAAGTGGAATCCGTTGATAATGAGTGACATAACTCGATTATTTTCGTGGGCATGAGGAAAAATAAATTAAGAGGAGTTGGAATAAAGCCTAGTTTATTCGTTATTATTATTGTGCTTATCTGGACAAATATTTGCGTCCGATTCTCATTCCAAAATTGGGTGTGGTTTACAAGTTATAGTAATTTTTGAAAATGTCGGTTTTTGAATATATATATTAATAGCCGACCTGGCATGCTCTGCACCGCCACCATTAGATTTTTATAATCTACTTTCTATCCAAAATAGAAACTGGATTGAACTGTCCATAAGACAATTATTAGTTTAATCTCTTCCGGTTGTAATCTGGCTTAGTCAATATGTACTTTAGTAGGAAATTTTATGAACATTCTAAGGAAGGAATTTCCTGGAAAAGACATCAATTCGAGCAGCGAATTCTCTTTTATGTCTCCTATCGAATGAAAACTTATACTTCTAAGTGGTAAATTGAGTTTCGGGAAGAAAAAAAAGGTAAATATGACGGTTATCCGATGATATTTGTTGAGTTTTGGCCAGAAATTCTTTTATAATGATAGCATGATCGTGGTGTAAAATCTATGAGTTTTCTGTCCACAAACCGGCTTTGTTTTGGTGAATTTACATAAAGCAAATAAAGCATAAAGCGCAAATAATATTCTGTATTTAGTGTCTGATCTTCTGACAAGAGTTTCGGGTACACTAGAATGCGATAAATAAAGAAAACAGTTAAGATCTCCTTTACTTCTAATCAACTTGGACGTGGTTTTTTCCAGCTTCGCTTCAGTAGGCAGACACTATACTGCAGCTTGTTGATCGGTTTTCAAGTCGAACTCACAAAACTATGGCTCATCATCGTAATGCTTTTTATGAATGTACGTTTGGAAATGAGCATGCCTTCAGGTATTTTAGGCGATTGAATTTTTGAAGAAAATTCAGTTATTTCGGAATTAGTCCAACGACAAGGCATTTTATATCAAAACAATCGTGTAAAATTATACGAATTGATTCTCGAGACTTACAAAGTTCAGCAGCTATGTTTTTCCAAATTAAATGCCGATTTACAGTCTCAATTTCCATCACATCTTTAATGTTAACTTCAGTTGAATACGATTAGAGCCAAGCAGCGCGAGGACGCTTTTTAATGCACTGTAGCAATAATTTACATAAATTTTACATAAAGTTGATTCATCGTAAATTTTCTGTTACATTTTCAGCGATTTCTCTCACGAAATTCAATTTTAAATACAAAATATGAGACAAATTCTTTCCTCGATATGTCTGACCCTTGTGAAAACTGCAGAATACATTTGAAATTATCTGATAATATTAAACACCGTTAATAACCTAAATTGTAAGTCATCGCCAAAGTTCCCATCAGTATGGAGGGGAGTTGTGCCAGTTTAGCGTTTAAAATTTGTTTTGACAATCTCTTTAAGAGGGCTTTTTAAGTGACCAATTCACTGTACTTTTCAGACTGTTTCCCTATGTGTGAGGATATATGTACAAACAGAACCCTTGCCAAAGTAAAGGGTGTCCCAACAAGAACGCAAGATTTAAATTTGCCGCCATTCGAAGTGACATTGTTTGACATTTGAACAGTTATTATTGTTTGGTAGTAGAAGGTACGAGGTTAGTAAAACTTGAGCGCTACACGAATGAACGACGCATTCTCATTGTGAAATTGTTTTACAAAATGGTGAAAGTTTTGCGGCTACAGTTCGCAAATTTTCGATCAATTTGGGGTCATAATAATGCTCCAAAAGAGTGAACTATAAAGAGATTAATGGATAAATTTGCCAAAACTGGGTCTGTTAGTGATGTAAAGACAACAACGCGCCTTCGACCAAGTCGATCGACCGAAAATGTCGCAGCTGTACGTGATGATGTCGCTCAAACTCCATCCACCTCAATTCGACACCGAGCTCAGCTCAACTGGTCTCCAAATCTACTAAGCAGCGAATTTTGACGAAACATTTGCATCTTCATGCATACAAAGTTCAATTGACTCAGGAACTGAAGCCAGCTGATCATGGGCAGCGAAGGAAGTTCGTTAATTGGGTATTAGAGAGACAACATGAAAATGCTGATTTTGCCGATAAAATCATCTTTAGTGACGAGGCCCATTTCCATCTTGATGGCTTCGTCAATAGGCAGAATTGTCGAGAACGAGAAGCAAATGCATTCTCAACGTGTCACTGTGTGGTGTGGATTTTGGGCTGGAGGAATCATTGGACGTTTTTTTTATGAAAATAAGGCATGTGAAGCGCAAACAGTCAATGGTGTTCGGTATCGTGAAATGATAACCAGTTTTTTCGTGCCTAGAATTGAAGAAATGAAGGTTGAGGGCATACGATTTCAAGAAGACGGCGTCACATGTCATACAGCCAGAGAAACAATTCAATTACTGAATCAGTCATTTCCCGGTCGTGTTATTTCGCGTTTTGGTGATCAGAATTGGCCGCCTAGATCGTGCGATTTAACACCATTAGGCTTTTTTCTTTGTCATACAGCCAGAGAAACAATTCAATTACTGAGTCAGTCATTTCCCGGTCGTGTTATTTCGCGTTTTTTTTCTTTGGGGTTTTTGGAAGTCGATGGTTTACGCGAAAAAGCCGACAACGACTCAAGTCTTAAAAGAGGAAATTGGACGCTGCATTAGTTAAATACCGCAGCATTTATGCAAAGCGGACATTGAAAATTTCATTAAAAGATCGCGTATGTGTCAGCAAAGCCGCGGCGGCCATCTGCCCGATGTGTTGTTCCACACGTAACCTCATTCTGTCTACTTTACGATATAATAAAGTTTCACGATTTTTTTTTAAATATCTGTGTTTTATTTAAAATTTAAATCTTGGGTTCCTGTTGAGATACCCTTTATAACTGCTGTCTAGTGTAACAAGTGGTCGAACTAACTAATCGAAAATGTTTTCATTCTATTCGTTTCTATTCTCATTATATAGCTTTCATTTCCTCCAAACAAATATTCATTAGAAATATGCTCTACAAAATGTGCGTTGCGGCTATGGCAAAAAACCCAGACGAATCATTTCTCATAATGTCATTCTATTCAAAAAGCTTATTCGTGGGTTGGAAAACAGATTTTTCATTTTCCCGCACGACCACTGACCGCTATTTGAAAACAATGTCTGCAAATTAAAATTTTTTTTCTATGCTACAGTAGCTGAAAAACTCTAATGAAGACGGAAAATAAGGACAACATCTGCACACAAACACACACTCAGGTTATGGTGCTTTCATATTTTTTTATGGGAAATACCAGTTAAACGTCGGATAACGCCCTCAATGAAATACTTTAATTTTTAAGCAATTTCTTTTTTCAGTGTTTTTCTGTTCTGAAAACAAATATGATCGTAAAAAGCTACCATTCTAGTGGTTGCGTGTCGTATAACAATATGTCGCTGCGGTTTTTGGTTTTCTCATAACTCTCGCACTATTTACCTCTCTCCTCGTCTACCCCCGTCCACTTTTCTGTCTCCCATGCATTGGCGGTCAGTAAATCTTTGTTAAATTAACACGAATAACTTAATTATTAAATTAATCGCCAAGAATATTCGCACGTACACGTGAATGAAATTATTGTATGCGAAACCCGGCTAGCAATCATATGCAAATAATGATTATAATATGTCAACGCCTGAATGAAACTACTGCATGTCCACACCCGCTCCTTGATTTCCAGCTGGCAACACGCCAAGCCGTGCCATGTGATGTGACCACGCCAAGCTGTGACACTCAATACTTAATTGAGACAGAAAAGAGTGATAAATTGTGGAAAATTTTTGTATTTTATTTATATTTTTAATGATATCAAATGGGACGAACGAACTGGGTGCAGGAAGTCGTCACCAAGTTCTTTGTTATAATTTCAAGAAATTCAGTCCATTTCAATTACTAAAAAATTTAATAAAGTCAAAAAAATAAACTAAATTTAATTACTAAATGGCGTGTTGATGGTTTATTTGCACACTGAGTTACAAGAAAACCGGAAAGAGAAGGAATAGAAATGAAAATTTGAAGAAGGATTGAACAAGCGCTAGAATGGAAGCAACAAACGCCTAAAATTAATATAAATAAATTTGCATATTTAGTAGGCTTTCAATATTTAATTTACCTCAAAAAGGGCAATTTATCCTTTTCTCAGTCATTTTGACCGCTTTCATTCCAATGTCACTCGAGTGTGATATCGCTTTAGCATGGCAGAGTCTGAAGGGTAGTAAAAACACTCACCTGTAATGAAAGAAAATGGGATAAATAAAACTAATTAGTAATTCAATTCTTCAGACATATATATATATATGCGTTTGCTATTGTAGCAAATTAGATCGTTTTTGGGAGCAGAGGTAAAGGTGGGGAAAAGAAACCCATGCAAATAGAAGTTGGTGAATATAAAAGATTTTGCTAGAATTTGAGCACACAAAATAATGGAAACAATAAAAAGTAAAGTATTTCACAAAAATTTTATATAAGCAAGTTATACTAAGTTATGGAAATCAGATAAATGCGGACGAAATCAAAAATGTTACTTTAAAACTGCGTAATTCGAAAGCACCGGGTATAGACGGCCTAAAACCGATTGTGCTAAAGAAAATGCCGAATAGTTTTTTCATTTCTCTTACAAATATTTTTAATTGGTGCCTCAAGAACGGCTACTTTCCAGATTTGTTTAAAAGAGCAAATGTAATACCTATTTTAAAACCAGGGAAAGAAGCTAAATCACCAAAAAGTTACAGACCAATTAGTATGTTAACCTGTCTTGACAAAATTTTCGAAAAAATTATACTACAAAGAATACAAGAATTCGCACAGTCAAATAATTTAGTGAAAAATGAGCAGTTTGGTTTTAGAAAAGAACATTCAACAATACACCAGGTTAAAAGAATTATAAATTTCACCGAAGACAATAAAACAAACAGAAGAAGTACTGGAATGGTGTTTTTAGATGTAAAAAAGGCATTTGATACTGTATGGCATAACGGCCTAGTATACAAATTAAAAATTATGGGCTTACCTATATGTATACAAAAAATTGTAAAAAGCTTTTTGACAAAAAAATGGTGGTTACCGTGGATAATGTAAAATCTACGGAAAGACATATTCTTGCTGGAGTACCTCAAGGATCTATCCTATCTCCTATATTGTATGCTCTGTATACATCGGATTTTAAAGTACTGACGAAATATAACACTGCACTGTACGCTGATGATACTGCAATCATAATAAAAGGAAAGTTATCAAATGCAATAATAAAAAATGTGGGAAAATCACTTACACACGCAGAAAAATATTTCTCAAAATGGAAAATAAAGGTTAATCAGGATAAAACACAGGCCATAATTTTTCCATTTAATAAATCGCCCAAGAGAATCCCCACTGTGTCTCTAAATTTGCAAGGCACGGAAATTCCACTTCAAAATAGTGTCAAGTATCTGGGTATTATACTTGATAAAAAGCCGACATTTAAGGAACACGTATACAAGACATGCGAAAAGGCAATTCGATGCGGAAGAGCAATTTACCCACTGCTAAACAGAAAATCGAAGTTGAACGTCAAGAACATACTGCTATTATATAAAACTTGTATAAGGCCAATTATGACATACGGGTGCCAAGTCTGGTTTACAAAAGCTGCTAACACTTACCGGAAAAAACTACAAATAATACAAAATAAGAATTTAAAAATTATTTACAATTTACGTATTCGCTACACTTACATCGAAATTTCGACGAAGACACATTTAGTGTGGTTGTACATAATCTCACAAGAAGCTTTGAAGATCGAAACAGATGCTCCAACTATGAATTAATAAGAAATTTATAGGTATAACTATCTTCTAAATCTTCGTTTCGAAGATGAAACAAGTTATTATTATCCCAATTTCCTTACACTTAAAATAGGGTTTTTACTATCTTTTTTACCTAAAAATGTAATATAAATATTAAACGAATTACCTCTCATAAAATAAGATATGAATTGTTGGAATACTACTAGTAAAATCTCAAGCCTTGTGAATATTAAAATTAATTTTAAAACTGTAATAATGATAGTATAAATAAATGAAAAAATTAATATAAGCAAATTATAGATTATATAATATTAATATTATATAATATCGCTAAGCAAATTATAGATTATGGAAATAGGGGCCATAAACTTGGCCGCATCTAAGCTTACATCCCCACAAACAAGGATGACGAATCACGGTGTAGTGGATGGCTCTTCGACACATCGTCAGATATGTAGACGTGCTAGAATCGTTATGTTCTCATATATAATATTTCGAGTTTGCCCATTTTAAAATGTCTCTGAGTCTTTCCTATCTATTATGATCTGTATAATTTTGTTCGTCTCGAGGTCATAGAACTTAATTGAGAAACAAGAATGTTGGTATTGTTTCTGATAGTTTTATTTATTATTTATTTTTATTTAATATTTCCCAATATTTCGATTAACTCTGTTAATCATTTTCAGTGGGAATCTAAACATTTAGTAAGACATTAAATTAAACAAAGACTACAAAACATTCAGCAAAGGTAACTACATTTAATTATCATTGAAATGCCCTAACGAGTTGCATGTGTTGTGTCAACTAAATTTCTGATTTTGAGTGTCCGTCTTTGCTAATTAAGTGTCTATATATTTGAGCACATTTATTTTACTTATTTATTTATTTATTTCCAAAAAACAATAATACTAAGCCTTTAAGGCCAAAAATGCGTATTACACAGCAATGAATTCCTGAGTATCTATAACACTCTTAAATATATTTAAATAGTTGTATAAATATATGTATTTATAAATCAATATTATCAGCAACGTTGGCTCTCCAGCCGTAATTACAAAAAGCAAAAAATAATATTACACAAATTAAAATGAAATTTATATCGATCGTAATTAGTAACAATGGTATACGAAGTCATGCAGTTATTAAATTTCCATTGAAGTGTGCAAAAATTCTTGAACGAAAAACATTGTTAGAATAAGAGAATACTCTTTAGTCATTAGGAAAATGGTTCCAATATCGAGCAATCCTAATAAGGAAAGATCTCTCAAATGCTGAAATATTTAATGTAGGTACAATGATTTGCATATTTCTTGTCGAGTGTGAAAACTGAAACAATCCATATAGTGAAACAGGCACTCCACTTTTGACAAAAAAGTCATTAAATTACGATAATTCACAAAATTATTAAAAGACCAACCTAACACTCTTTTCATATATACGGAAATGTGTTCACGCCTACGCACACTGAAAATGAATCTTGCAACTGCATTTATTGTCAATTTCAATTTCGAAACATTCAGTGATGTTGTTCCCGATACCACTTCTAGCCCATAAATAATTTGAGGCATTAGAAGCACCCAAGCCAGTCTACCTACATATTTGACCCTAATCGTCAGATAAATATTAGTTGAGTAGAGGCTACGCAATACTCCATATACTTTGGAGCGCACAGAGTCAATATGAGTTTCAAAATTCAGCCTATTGTCGATCACAATACCTAAGCATTTAAAACTATCAACAAACTCAATTCTCCTGCGCCACAAATATATATTATATCCAGCATTATTACTCGGGCAGCCAAACGAAATAGTTTTAGTCTTAAACGGATTAATCACTAATGAATTATGAACAGTCCATTGCACAGTGCAGTTGAGGCAATAATTTATTTTATTCTCCAGTGCATGAGGAAAATCTCGATCACCATTAAAGTACAGCAAAATGTCATCAGCAAATAAGAACGCAGAGCAAATTCCATTATCTAAATAATCCATTAGATCATTAACATAAAATGAGAAAAGAAGCGGTCCTAAGACCGAGCCCTGCGGCACGCCCGAGTTCAGAGCCAAGACATTCGAATTTCTTCCATTCAAATTTACAAATTGAAATCTAATCTAATCATTTCTCAGTATCGCTGCGATAGTTTAGTATCTTGTCAATATAAACGTTGATGGTGTGCAGCATTTCCAAAGTGTATCTCCGGTTACATTAATGGCACGAAGTTGAGCCTTTGTAAATGTAAGAAGCTGTCATTTTATAGGAATAATTTACAGATCTGGAATTTCTACATAGGTTATTATAAGCTGGAAAATGTTGCATCTATAGTTGACTTAGCTGTAACACTAAATCAGCGATTAAGATTCCATTTGCATATTGATTCCGTTGTTAGTAGAGCAATTTCCTTAGTAGGATTCGGTAAAACATGGTCCAAAGAATTTGATGACCCTTATGTTACTAAACGTCTTCTCACATATTTTCACCAGCATCGTTCGCCCCCTACTTAGAATATAGCTGTGTCATTTGAAGTACCGTATATAGCTGTTATATTGATCGTATTGAATCTGTTAAGGAACAGTTTCTTCTCTTTACTCTTCGACGTCTCTTCTGGAGCTACGAAAACTTGCCGCCCTATGTAAATCGATTAAATCTCATTTCTCTACCCACTCTTGAAAAAAGAAGATTTATGTTAAGAGCTACGTTTATTGTTAAGCTAATTTATGGACAAATAGATTCGCCTTTCCCAATGAGCAAAATTAATTTTAAAATTCCGCAAAGATTTGCCCGAAATTTTCTGCCGTTACTACTCAGTACTGCAAGAAGTAATTATGAAATTCATAGTCCCTTTCGTTGTCTGTGCTCAATATATAACGAAATTTATTGTTATATATTGTGTAACGATTCAATCGAAATAATAATGCGAAAAATGCTTAATAGATAATAATTTGCATTTATTACTGGTTGCCAACTTATGTCACTTGCTAAGTGCCCATATTCTAAGGGTGTTCCAACAAGAACGCAACATTTAAATGACTGATGCAGCAATTGAATTGTTTCTCTGGCTGTATGACATGTGGCGCCGTCTTGTTGGAACCACATGCCCTCCACATTCATTTCTTCAATTCTAGGCATGAAAAAACTGGTTATCATTTCACGGTACCGAACACCATTTACTGTTTGCACCTGACATGCCTTATTTTCATAAAAAGAAAGGTCCAATGATTTCTTCACCCCAAAATCCACACCACACAGTGACACATTGAGGATGCATTCGCTTCTCGTGAATTACTCGAGGATTTTCCTCACCCCAAATGCGACAATTCTGCCTATTGACGAAGCCATCAAGATGGAAATGGGCCTCGTCACTGAAGATGATTTTATCGGCAAAATCAGCATTTTCATGTTGTCTCTCCAATACCCAATTAACGAACTCCCTTCTCTGTCTATGGTCAGCTGGCTTCAGTTCCTGAGTCAATTAAACTTTGTATGCATGAAGATGCAAATCTTTTGTCAAATTCGCTGCATAGTCGATTTGGAGACACCAATTTGCTGAGCTCGGTGTCGAATTGAGGTGGATGGAGTTTGAGCGACATCATCACGTACAGCTGCGACATTTTCGATCGATCGACTTGGTCGAAGGCGCATTGTTGTCTTTACATCACTAACAGACCCAGTTTTGTCAAATTTATTCATTAATCTCTTTACAGTTGACTCTTTTGGAGCATTGTTGTCACCTCAAATTGATCGCAATTTGCGAAGTGTAGCCGCAAAACTTTCACCATTTTGGTAAAACAATTTCACAATGAGAATGCGTTGTATATTCGTGTAGCGCTACATTTTTACTAACCTCGTACCTTCTACTAGCAAACAATAACAATTGATCAAATGTCAAACAATGACACTTCGAATGGTGCCAAATTTAAATCTTGCGTTCTTGTTGGCACACCCTTTAGGTGGTGTGGGGACGTATGAGAAACAAATAAGTAAAAACTGAACCATTATGTAAAATGGTTCAGTCACTATTCAAGTGAGCGGCAGTGTACGATTATGTTGATAATTTGTACTTTAATACTAAAATCTACATTTATAAAACTGTTACAGAACTGACTGCAACAGCAATTTCACATTTCAAAATCAATTTCCTACTACATTCACGAGTTTTGTATATCAGTTTCTTCAACACACATCCATTCTTGACACATTTCGCTAATTTTCTAAAAATCGCTTAAACATGTTATTCAGAAAATGCATTTTTTAACGGCTTCGTATAAAAAATAAATCGATTTGCTGGTTTTCAGTTTTTGAATACCCTAATAATCTTGGCAGTTTCTTAATATTAATTAAATGTCATGCATGTTAGTAAATGGTTTCAGATTAGTAATTAAATTGCTTCATTTTAATTACACCTATAAAGTTTCAATTCTTTTGCGTGTCTTGACGAGAAACCCCCCCCATTTTTTGTTATTCTATTTTTAAATTGTAATTTTATGTACATAAATAATTAAAAACACATGTTCTCGAAATCTGTCATTCTACTTGAGTGAATGTCTAATGAATTTTATTGTCTAATGTAGGCGAATTGAGAAGGTTGAAAACACCCAAACCAAACACTTAAAATTTCAAACATTTGGCTGGGAGGCAAATCAATATAGTGATATTTTTAACCCCCCAATCCAAAGTGTTTGTCATATGCTATTATAAAATTCTTTAACCTTTCTCCACCCTTGTTCAAAGTCTCATAAAGAAATCTTCGCTGTCATCAACTGAATTGATTGCCATGCGTATTGCTTTCAATTTTTTTTGATCTGCCACTATTTCATGTGTCTTAACTTCAAAGTTAACAACATACATATGCAATCCCTAAAAAGCGTGGCAAATACCAGTTCCATAAACTACAAGCAGCAATAGCCAACGGTAGTACCGGCCCACCGCCGCTGTATATCCTTGGGCGGTGGGCAAATAGACTTCGAAATGTGAGGAAAGCATTGAAGTACACAAAAAATCTACTATAACCCTAATAAAGTAGACCCAAAATATTATAACTATAACAATTTGTATGGGTGCAAAGGAGCAGCAACAGCAACAACACAAGAGCAAAAGTTAAGGCTATGGATTCGTAAACTTCCTTCGGCGAAGTCATAAAACATTTAAAGGATTTCAGTGCAATAAATATGGGAACGAGACCGTATTTCTTTGCCCTTTGGGATGAGAGCGCAAGAAATACTCACATAAACTTTACTCTTCTTGTCATTGTGCACTGTCATTACGTGTTGCCCTTTTCCTTTTCGGTGTGTTAGCACCTTTAAATTTATTGGGACCCTTCTAATAGCCACCAGTTGTTTTGCAGAGAGGCCCTTAAAGTATTTCAGGACTTATTTTCATTGGTGAGTTCTAGTTATACTAATAGTTACTTGAGTGTCTTCAGTAACTTTTGCAAATTTTTGGGTTACGTTTTAATTGGTTGTTTGTTTAACTTCGTTTGTCTTATGCCTTTGTTAAACCAAATCATGTTTTTTGGAAATTGTGTGTTTATACAGAAAAACTATATTGATTTCCTAGATGTCTTTTCAATTTTAGCACTATTGTTCTGCCATGTCTACTCTATATTCCTTTTTGTTCTTTGCTATCATTTGTCTTACTTTAAACAATTTGCATCAACATCAATTTGATTGCAATGGTCGTCCTTGATTGTGTTTCTAAGAATTTGGTTATTCTAGACAAACGTTTATCATTGACAGTGGGACGAAAGATTTAAAATAGGATAATAAAGAAGCCATCAAGGAAATACTAAATTTACATATATAAATATCAACAGATGTGGCTGATGGTGGCTCGATGGTGAGTAAACGCGACTACTGAACATACGATCATGGTTTCCAATCTCGATATCAGCCAAGTTCCTATATTTGAGTGGCGATGACGTCAATGTGTTGACGAACGTTTTTGGTAGTCAAGTAACATAAAAGTCTATTAAAATAGGCATTAGGTCGCTTTAATGAGATTTACTACATGCCTCTTGCAATAACATGTCAACATTGCGACATTTTTCATTGACCATGCCCACATTTAATGCGATATCTTAAACAGAATATGAAACATCTTAAACAGAATATAGTACTATTAGCATATATTGGTTTTAACTGGTGTATAAGTGGTATAATTATCATATGATGTCGCCATATGAGTGAAACTGCTGGTCATCCAGACCGCGTGCCATCGAACGGAACAAGTGAAAATCGGACGGTGCAATATCTGAAGAATATGGCGGATGGGGTAAACTTGCCATTTCAGCCATTTCAGCCTGGCCATGTAAAGGCCCGGCTTATTGTGGGCACTTCTCGCGCAGAGCTCGGCTCAGTCGCAATAATTGAAGTGGATTGGTTTCAACAGCACCGACCTGGTCCCTCCAAATACAGAGCATAACCTTCGCAGCGTGAATATTCGGTCGAGTCAACGACGTGACTTTCTTTTTTTATGCTGCTGTAATGAATGCATCTTTCATCACCCGTTACAATACGATGAAGAAAACCCTTACTTTTTTGTCGCTGACGCAGTGGTTCACAGGCGAAAAAACGATGCTCAATGTCTCTTGGCTTCAGCCCTAGTTCCTTGGTTTTGATTTATTCCCAACGCATGCAAGCGCTTGGATATGGATTGGCGGGAAACTTCTTATACTGGAAGAAGCTCTATTTGCGTTTGACATGGATCCCCATGAGGCAATGCCATCAATTCAGTGTCTTCGAAGGTTTTTCGTCTTCCTTCACGCGAACGCTGTTTCGCTTAAAGCAGCATCTCCGTAAAAGTATTGAATCTTCTGCCGCCGATTGAAAGAATAAAATCAATACTTGCAGCATATGACGATTATTTGGCCCAAAATACAAATACATGTTCACACAATCAAAAGAATATGACGTCAAAAGAAAATCACTATGTTTACCATATGCCTAAGCTTGGCTCGAGCACTTACAGCTAGTGCCATCTATTGGCAAACGGCAGGAACTCAGTTGCGCACCTAATAGTATCTAAGAAATACATGTGTTCAAGTATTATTGTGCTTAAGTGTGCAAGTATTCAATAAGCATAGTGCTCTATTTAGTATATAGGTAAGCAAATTTTTAAACACCCAATTATTCAAGTATTCAAAAATTCAAATATTGATTGCGTTTTTTTTGGTATCGTATAACGCATCGGCGCTTAGCAAAATTAACTTGGCAGCATTGCTGTTTATGAAATGTTTATTCATTTTGTTTTGTTCTTATTCGTAACCATTTTATCCTCCAAACAAATCCATACAAACAGCAATAATGTCAATAACACACAATACCAAAATTCTCCAACTAATGTTTGTAAAAAAATTAACATTATTTTACGTTCTCCTTCATCTGTAACTTCTTTGTTTACTTTTGCGTAGAAGAACTTATACTCATATAACTTATCCCTGTTTAGCGTAGAGTGCAAGATTATCCCCGTTAGCGTATACCGGATAGCATTTGTAAAATACCAAAAAAAAAAAAAAAACGCAACTATTGCCGTATAACTTACGTTTATATTTAATAATTTACATGGAATACCGGATCTGCCAACTGTGAATTATACGTATAATTCATATAATACTTGTATTAATCACAAACCAATTATTTAAATCTAATCACTAAATACTAACTTTTACTACTGAATACAATGAAATGAAGTCAAATGTAAATGCATGATTTTGAAATAGCGCTATTGTGATTTTGTCATGAACATATACAGTGAGTCACAGTCAAAAGTATCCACTTGAGTTTTTTATATTAAAAGTGCGATAGTTGATAGTTAATTAATGAATTCAATTTTATTCTTTTTTATATATTAACATTAACGTCTTAACTTAAAATTAATGAAAGAAAATTCACAATATTCATGTAACTTCAAAATAAAAAAATAATAAATGTTAAACAACACCAATTTCTACCTCACAGTGAAAAGTATCCACGATAACATTTTTATTAAAAAAAAGGATTTTCTTAGGTGTTTAATATTTTGTGTGATATCCTCTGTTGTCCTTTACACTTTTGAGCCTTTTTGGCATAGATTTAACCAAGTTTTCCGTAGAAGAAGTCTGAATTTTTCCCCATTCTTCTTGCAAAGCATTTTTCAGAGTTAGTATGCTTGAGATGTTATGACTTCTAATATTTGTCTCCAAAATACTCCATAAATTTCCAATGGGATTCAAATCCGGGGATTGGGGAGGTGTTTGAATTACTTTTGGACAGTTGTAAAGCATCCATTCTCGAACAATGCGGGATTTGTGCTTGGGGTCATTATCATGATAAAATTGGAAGGTTGTCCCCAGTCCCAATTTTTCGGCACTAGATTTTAAATTATCTTTCAGAATGTTTAAATAATACATCTTATCCATAATTCCTTCGATAAAAACTAGATTTCCTACACCAGCAGCACTCATACAACCCCATACCATAACAGAGCCTCCCCCGTGCTTTACGGCTGGAATTGTGTGCTTAGGGTCCAAGGCCGTATTCGCCCTACGCCATACCTTACTTGGTCCATCCGACCCAAACATGTTAAACTTGCTTTCATCAGCAAAAATAACAGACTTCCAAAATTCAAAATCCTTCTTTTCGTGTTCCTGAACGAACTCCAATCGAATTTTGCGGTTTTTTGGATTTATGAATGGCTTTTTTAGTGCAACTCTACCATGAAGACCATGCTTACGCAAGATTCTCCGAATGGTTTCTGGGTTACACTTTTTTTGTAGATACTTCTCCGAGATTTCCGCAAGTTTAGGTGCACTAAGCTTCGGATTATCGGCTACCTGTCGAAGTAACCACTTTTCGTCTCTATCAGTGAAAATTTTTTTCTCGCTGTTTTTCGGCTTGTTGCAAACACGATTCTCGGTTTTGTGCCTCAGTATAATTTTTTGGACTGCAGATCGAGTAATATTAAGTATTTCCGCTATTTTCCGTTGCGATTTTCCTAGTTCACCATGACGAATAACTAATTTTCTTTCGGCAATCGTTGTATGGCGGCCCATGGTCTTAATTCCTTAAAATTGATTTCTCAACTGGCAAAGTTATACGTAAAGTCTAAGAAAATAACTGATGCAATATTGTGCTTGCTATTTCATGGCAAGATTAACTGTTAACCGTTATAAAATTGTAAGTGTTGTGAGGTGGATACTTTTCACTGTGAGGTAGAAATTGGTGTTGTTTAACAATTATTATTTTTTTATTTTGAACTTACATGAATATTGTGAATTTTATTTCATTAATTTTAAGTTAAGACGTTAATGTTAATATATAAAAAAGAATAAAATTGAATTCAATTATTAACTATCAACAATCGGACTTTTAATATAAAAAACTCAAGTGGATACTTTTGACTGTGACTCACTGTATGTACTAAAAAAACCACGAGAGCCGAGATTTCGTGCCACATTTAGTTTAAGAACATTTTCTTCTTTTTTTGTAACCCTCTCAAGGTGAGCACGAGCTTTCCAAATAAATTTCATACATCAAGTCCGCAACTTACTTCAAATTATGCGATTACTTTTTTCTTAAACAACAATTTGTTATAATTTCTCGACATGTCTCAAGACATGAAACTCATGTACTCGTATGCTTTAATTTAGGTGCTTGGATTCTCTACTTTCCGCAATAACTAAATCTCAAGTTCTACTTTTCATATATTCGCACAGCTGTACATACAGTGGATCATAGCTTAGTGTATGCAGTGCATACATAAATTGTTGGTCTCTACAACTTTTACGCCGAAAGGAGTTATGAAGAAAGAAGACTGAAGAAATGTTGTCTTATATTGAGCGAATATAAAAGTCGTTTTGAAGTACCGTTTAAATTCTTTGCAACTGAGGATGAATGACATTTTTGTTTTTTGTCTAACCTTTTGTTATTCTTCTATGATTGCTTTTTGCTTGTAATTAGAATGATTTTGTCGCTGAAACCATCACATCCAAATATATACAAAATGGATCCTCACACGACTATAGAACAAAAAAAAAATTGATCATTCACAACATTAAGAACGGGCATTCACAGCGAAAAATCGGCTCCAGTTTAAATATCAATCCCTCTACAGTTCAAAAAAAAAAAGAAAAAAAAAATTGAGCAATTCCTGCATAAGAATCGAATGATTAATAAACGCAGAAAAGCGCCGAATAAAATGTTCACTGAAGCTTACAAGCGGTACATGTTGCGAAAAATAAAGGCAAACCCAAGACTCTCGGTCATAAGATTGCCCACAGAAGTTCAAAAAGGGCTTGACAAATAACGTAGGGTCGAAACCGTCCACCAGGTTCTTCGAAATAATGATTTACATGGCAGATGTGTCCGAGAAAAACCATTTATTAGCCCCAAAAACAAAATAAGTCGTTTTAACTTTGCCAAGGACCACCTTTACATAGGGCACGGACTTCTGGAACCCAGCAATTTTTTTCAATGTGAAGCACGGTGGTGGCAGCGTTATGGTATGGGCCTGTATGTCTGTTGCTGATAGTGGAAAATTAGCATTTATCGAATCTACAATGGACAAGCATAAATATCTTCAAATTGTAAAGGATAATTTGCTTCAATGCGCGGTAGATTTAAGTAAAAGGTCCAATTTTTGATTTCACCAGGATAACGCCCTAAACATAAATTTGAAATTGCTCAGGCGTGGTGTAAATACTCGTACAACCACCCACATTTGATGACACCGCCAGCACAATCACCGGACTTGAATGTCATTGAAAATTCATGGGCCATATTGGAGAAAAATATCAGGAACCATACGATGTCCAACAAAAATGACCTGAAATAATCTCGAGTATAATATCACCAGATATTACAAAAAAAAAACTATTTAATTTTATTCATATCCATCTCAAAGCTGTTATAGACCAAAAAGGGTACCATACCAAGTGTTACAACGTAAAGAATTTGCATATTTCTAACTGTAGAAATATCTGCATAAAATAAGCTGTGACATGCATTCGTATTATTTTCATATTTTTTGATTTCTTAGCATTAAAGTAACGAACGTTACCAATAAATTTAGTTCTCTAGTTAACTTTGTATCTTTTTTCTTTCAAATAGTATCCAAATTTGTTCCAAATTTCTTTTAATTTCTAAGTTATAGATTCACAAAGCTTAATATATGCACTGCATAAAATAAGCTGTGACCCACTGTACATATTAGTATTATTGTAGTATGCAAATATTCAAGTATGTTACGGTTGAAGTATTCAGTTGTTTAAGAATTAATATTGTCGAGCATCCAAGTCTTAAAATTTTCAAGTACTCAAGTATTCGAATGTTAAAGTATTCTACTATTTGAATATACGAACATTAAAGTATCAAGTTTTCTTTGCTTGTTGAAATATTAGGTGTGTTAAAAAATAACGTGAATTTAAATTTTTCTTAAAAAATATTTATTTATTCATCAATTTCTATTTTATCTCCTTCAAAGTATTCCCCCTCAAAAATAATACATTTGTGTCAGCGTTTTTTCCAATCCTCGAAGCAGTTCTGATATACACTTTTGGTATGTCCTTGAGCTCTCTCAGCGATTTGGTTTTTATCTCCTCAATTGTCGCAAAACGCCATCCATTTACGGGTCTCTTCAATATTGGGACAGGAAAAAGTCGCAGGGGGCCAAATCTGGTGAACAGGGTGCCGGAAGCATGATAACGGTGTTGCTTTTGGCCAAATAATCTTTCACAAGCAAATATGAGTGAGCAGGTGCATTATCATGATGCAAAAGCCATGAATCTTTTTTCCACAATTCCGGACGTTTTTTCGTATTGCTTCTCGCAATCGGCGCACAGCTTCAAGGCAATGCTCCTTATTTACCGTTCGACCTTGTGGTAAGAACCCCTGATGCACTACGCCATGGTAATCGAAGAAAACAGTGAGCAAAACCTTGATATTTGATCGAACTTGGCGTGCTTTTTTTGGTCCTGGCTCTCCTGGACTCTTCCATAGGGACGAATTAGCTTTGGTTTCGATGTCGTAACCATATACCCATGATTCGTCACCAGTTATGACCCTTTTAAGCAAATCTAGATCATCTTTGACGCCATTGAACAATTCCTAAGCGATGCTCAAGCGACGTTGTTTTTGGTCAAAATTCGGCAGTTTTGGAACGAACTTCGCTGCCACACGCTTCATGCCCAAAGCTTCCAAAAAGACATCCTCAGCAACTCCTCTAATTGTGATTCGACGATTCTCCACAACCGTTTTCTTTACTTTCTCAACATTTTCATCGGTTGTTGATGTGCTGGAGCGTCCAGAGCGAGCCTCGCCATTCACATCTTCTTGACCTTCCGTGAAAAGCTTGTACCACTTGTAAAAATTTTTATGATTCGAAGTACTCTCACTTCATGCCACTGTCAACATTTCAAGTGTTTTTGAACATTTAATTCCATTTTTTACACAAAATTTGATGCGACTTCTTTAATCTATTTTTTTCGATAGCAGAATATTGCCGAACATGCAAAACATTTGTCTTATTCATACCTCTCATAAACAAACTAAACATGCTATATGGATGAAACCATCAACATATCTTCGAGACCAGTGTGCGAACATAAAAAAATAATAAGCGAAAGTCGAATGTACGTAGCCCACAAAATTTGAAAATGCACCTTTTTTTTGAACACACCTCGTATTGAAAATCTCAAATTTTCAGGTATTCAAGTGATTAAATGTTTATCATTTTAAATGTTTGGACACTTAATTATACAAATAGTAATCATATGCTCAGCAACAGAGGCATTTATATATTCCAATATTCAATCGCCATGGTAACCTTACGTTTTCTACATTTACCCACAGTATCCTCATCGCTCTACCTATTCCCGTAGCGTGTACAGAAAACAACGCCAAAGGATATAATTCAGGATTATCATTTAAGTTATCCCGCAGCATTTAGCAAAAACAAACACGTAACATGAAACGAAACAACAGCAAGCGGGGAGGGGGGAGTGCGCAAAAAAAAAGGGTTTAGTTTCGTACAACTGTCATGGAGATAAAGTCTTAACTTAAGTGTGATTAAAGTTGGACGAAGGAAAAGTGGCATCACAAAAAGTTAAAAACAATGCCACTCCACCTTCTCCATCTCATATGACAAAATAATTCTTAGTTTTTCTATCTCTCCATACGTTTTTGCGGCTCATTCCAAGAGCAACGACGCAACGTCTTGTTGCCTTAAAAAAAAAAAGACAACACTCTGGAACATTTGAGCTGCTTTGACCTAAAACAAAAGTTTACACCAAAAGTTTTCCTCAATCCCAAAAATAGAGATGTTGGAATTTTAAGCAAGATACGCACGTATTCTATTGTGTTGCTTTCCATTTTCTTTAAAATTTTAACAAAATTGTTTTTGTGTAGGGGGGGAATACGCATCTTTTCAAAGAAAAAAGGTTATCGCTTTTTTTTAAGAATTAAAATTAAATTTAAATTAGCTACTTAAAGTCTTTTATAGCCGTTTTCTTGTAGAAATACTAATACGGCGTGTTAACTTCTTTTTTGTTAGCGGCTTTTTTTTCGCTTTGAATTTTGTTTTCAGTAACTTTCAGTTTTTTTTTTTAACCAAATGCTTTCAAATTATATGAGGGAAATCTGTGGTCTCATTCTTATATAATTTGCTTTGCGTTTGCTTCTTGACAATTGTAAGAAAGTTAGATAAACTTCTGAAATATTACTTATTTCCGAGAAACGTAGGGGAGAAGTTTGTAGGTGTGTTTCTGCAGATAAATAATGTTTAACGCTTAATGCTAAAGTGTCCCAGGGGAAATACAGATTTCTGCTTAGCGTAACAAATGTTTTTTTTTATTCTTTTTATTCATTACAGTACACTTGGCTAAGTATTATTCAATTGTTTCGGATAACAAACTTTGGCTGCTATTTTAGTACTGTATTTATAGCAATTTTTAAAGACATGTCACTTGCAAACTCTCACCATAATTAATGACTTAACACAGAGGAAGCTTAATATTTGAACTGAGTTGAATTGAAATGAATTGATTTGAATTAAAATGAGTTTGCCAATTTAGTGTAATTATAAAATTACTATAGGAAGGCGCATAAGTAACGCTAAGATTTGATCAGTAAATACATTTTTTGTTTAAGTCTTTTTCTTTCGCCTCTCTACAGAATTAACTAAATAATATTTGGGAAATTTATGATGGAAAGGTTCAGCATAGAGCAAAGAATCAAAGTTGTTCAATTTTACTTTGAAAGTCAGCATTCGATTATTCAGATCATATCGAAATTTCTTTCATATTTGAAATGCTCCTAGCGCTCCAACAATTTACCGATTGCTTCAGCGTTTTGGGCAACAAGGGGCTGTCTGTGATCTTCCGCGTGCTGGAAGACCTCGCGTAGTTCGAAATGAAGCGACCATTGCTAGAGTGCAAGCAAGTATTGGGGAATACCTTGAAACTTCTACCAAGCGACGTTCTCAGCAGTTAGAGATGTGTAGGCGGTCTTTGCAATGAATTTTACATATGTTAAGTCTTTTCCCATAAAAGATGCAATTGATTCACGAGTTAAAACCAAATGATGCACAAGAACGCATTCAATATAGTCGCCGTTAACGTTACTTATGCGCCACCCTTTATTCAGGGTGGCGCAAAGGTGCCTATTTAAAAAATAGATTAAAAAATAAATACAAAAGGTATGATTAAAATAAATCTAAGGCATTGTAGAGTAATAAATGGAGTTTATTTTTTAAAAATAACATCATCTAAATGGCCACCCTCTCTACGACGGCACTTCTCTAACCGCAAACGAAAATTGTTGAAAACTTTCTTCAGTAATACTGGTGTAATGGCTGTCATTTCACCACGGATATTCTCCTTGAGCTGAACGATGTTTCTTGAATTATTACTGTAAACTTTGTGTTTGAGATATTCCCACAAAAAAAAAAAGTCAAGAGGCGTCAAGTCCGGACTACGTGGGGGCCATGGGATATCACCTCTTCTCGAAATCAGTCTGCCAGAGAACATCTGCTTCACCACCGCCATGGAGTCATTTGATGTGTGACAGGTAGCTCCGTCTTGTTAGAACCAAGTTCTGGAATTCACTATTCTTGAACTTTCAATTTCAGGAGCCAAAAATCTGTCGAACATCTCAACATAGCGTTCCGTATTAACCGTGACGTTTTGGCCCCGCGCATTTTCGAAGAAAAAAGAACCAACTATTACTCTGCCAGAGATTGCTGCCCATACTGTCACTTTAGGACTATGCAATGGTTTCTGGTGTTTGATTTTGGGATTTTCACTGTTCCAGTGATGACAATTTTGACGGTTTACGAATCCATTCATAAGGAAATGAGCCTCGTCAGAGAAAAGGATATTGTCAAAATTGGAAAATCGATTAAGCATTTCATTAGCAAATGCGAGCCTTGCTATGAAGTCAGACTCTTTCAATTCTTGTGTTAATTGCAGCTTATATGGATGCAGTTTAAGATCCAATGTTAAAATTAGTTGCAAACTTCGTCGCGATAATTGTAAGACAGACGATCTCTTCCGTGTCGACATTTGTAGATTTCCTCGTACTGACTCCATAACTCTCTCAACATTGTCTTCGGTCCTAGATGTTCTTGGGCGACCATTTACTTGTGGTTTAAATGCTTAACCGGTCTCTTCAAAATGCTTTACCCATATTTTAATTAAATTAGCACTCGGAGCTTCACTAATTCGCCGTAGTCCATATTCAGCACAATATAGTCGCCTAGTAGCAATATATGAACGAGAGTTGTCGTAAAATGCGCGTACGCAAAATGCGCGACGCTTCTCGTCGAAGTGATTCATAGCTACTAAAACTCCATGAGCCCGCCAACCCAACGGTGTTTTTGATTATTTCAGCTCATTCCCTAACTGTTGCACGAAGATTACCAATAATGAAATCTCTCGTCATCTCAGAAACAATTTATTTTGGTTCCTTTGATCTGGGAACATCCATTACAGAGAAGTCGCCTATAGAAAATCTTTGATACATTTCTGGCAAAGTCTTTCATTTGGTCCGTTTTCTTCACAAACAGCCTTTATTTTTCGGCTGGCTACAGCAGCCGTTTTTCCTTTTCGGAAATAATACAGCATAAAATACTCTTTTTCGCTCATTTTTTTCACTTTTTAAAACTTTTTTTTAAGGCATAAACACTCACAACTAGAACGAGAACACAAGTAAACAATAGCAAACAGTTTAGGCAAGGAGTGGGAGCAAGTTTTGATTGTATTTCAAGGAAATCTATGTCATGAGAAGTGACGTATGGTGAACCAATTAAATGAACGAACTTTCCAAACAACCCATTATAATTTTATTAAATAAATTATTAAATTCGAAATTTTCCATTTTCGATGCACTATACTTAAAAAACTAGAGCTGGCTCAAAGAGATTAACTAATTATTTTCTTGCTAAATTGAGATCAGTGGCGGTTAGTAAATAGAGATGACTACGATTATTCTCTAATCGATCTAATACATTTCTCCTTTGTTTTTCTGGAATAGATGTTTGATAATACAGATAATACTGTGTAGCAATTTCTGTTCTTCAAATGAATTTAAGTATTACTTCCGAGTTGGATTTTATTTGAGGATGAGAACAAGTGAATCTTGTCATTTATAGGATATAAAAAATTATATGAGAAATTTGCATAGAGCGTAAGAAAACTACAATTGAAGAAAGGAATAAAAATAATTTTATTAACTGAAATTCGGAGAGTTTTATTGGAGAAAGGGAGATGCTCACCAATTGTTTACATTGTCGGAACTTCCGACGATAATTCATTTTGTTGTTCTAAGGTTTATTCGTGTAAATTTAATACAATATTTATAATTGAGTGAAATAAATAAAGGTGGTCCCAAAACTAGGCGACCTAACAAAAAAGACGCTAAAAAAGTAGGAAAAACTTTCCTTATTTTTTAACATAATATTCTTTTCACTCGATACACATATTCCAGCGATATTCAATAGCTTACATACCCTTTTTGTAGAAAGAATTTTCAAACTCCTTAAAATTTCTGTCAATCGCAGACTTCACCTCTTCATTGTTGGCAAATCTTTTACCACCGAACCATTTTTCAAGTTTAGAAAAAGAAAATAATCCACGAGAGCTAAATCTGGCGGATAAGGTGCACGGTGGAGCAATTCGAAGTTTAAATAATTAATTTTGGCCATCGCAATAGTGGATGTGCGAAATGGAGCATTGTTTTGATGAAACAACACTTTCTTTTTCGCCAAATGCGCCTTTTTTCATAATTTCATCACCTAAACACTACAATAAATTAGGATAATATTTTTTTTGCTTTCTAAAGATAATCAATAGAAATAATTCCACGCGCATTACTAAGAAAAAAACGCCATGGGCTTGCCGGCAGATGGAAGGCGAAGACTGCCTTCTTTTGGCACGATTCTCCCATTCCAGTCCACTGTTTTGACCACTCCATGACATGGTGGACCCATGTCTCACCCATAATTATATATTGTGCAAAAATGCCACAATGAAACATCGCCAAACATTCTACTAAAACATCTTCACGACGCTGTTTTTCTCCATGGGAACCAGGTGTGGCAACCAGTCTACGCACAGCTTTCTCATCTCCAAATCTTCGGTCAATATACGATATAAAGCACTTCAGCCGACGATCATCCAATACCATTTTGTGGATTTTCTTAACCGTGTCTGGCATGGACACCTCAATTGGTCGACCACGACGGCGTTCATCTTGGCAGCTCGTACGGCCTCGTTTAAACTCTGCTACCTAATATTTTACAGTCTTAAATAAAGAAATAGACTCCTCCGGAGTGGAATGTAGCCAGGCTCTAATATTGGTTGGACTGAGACCAATTTTTCCCATGTTTACAAATTCACCGAGGTCTTTTACTTCTGACGGCTTAAATAAAAATGCTAAACAATTTGTCTCCTTGAAACTTAGAACTTATGTTTTATTAGTTTGCCACTTTTCACCAAAATAACTATTTGCAAGCTCCTGGAATCATCTATACGTCAGGTCGGCTGGTTTTGGGACTGCCCTCGTACTTGACCGACCGTAGCGCGATAGTTAACACACGCGAGTATCGTTCGCATCTTCCCGGGTTTGAGTCCGCGTATAGCCACGCAATCACATTGTTTAAAACGAGACGTCGAGTAATCGACAAGTTTGGTAAATGCTGCTCAAATTTGAACGTTCGAAATCGAAGTTAAACTGTAAATTCCGTTGAGTCTAAAAATAGAATCATAAATGAGAGAAGGTCTCCCATATTTTATTCTTTGGATGCAAAGAGAATTTGTTTTAACCACTATGTGTGTCAAGGTTTTAGGAAACAGTTTGGTTCATTCACGGTACTGATTTGTGATACAAAAATTATATTTTACGTATAAAATATACATTTGAAGACACCAAAGGTAACTTCTAGTAAAAAAATTAAGTTTTAAAATACAAAAGATTAGTTTAAAAAATCAATTTATATAAATTCTACTCCAGCTTAAATAATTCAAAATTAAATATTCAATATTAGTGTCTAAACTGCTGAAGTTCAGACTTTCACAAATGCCGTTCCTTTGTGTTTTTTGTTGCAATTGCTGCAATATTGAAGTTTTATAATTGCAGTGACTATTAAAAAGTGCGGAATAGTGGAATAATGTTCGAATACATTTCACCTATGCTGTAAATAGAAATCTTAATCTCATCATGACATCTTTAGTTGTCCGAAAGTGAAAGCGCTGAAGAATAATGAATAAAACAAAACTTTGATTTTTTGAAGAAAGTAAATTTCTAAATTCTAATTTCAAACAAATAATTTTAATGTACAACGTAGCAACTACATTGTGTTGAATGTCTTTCTGGGGTTGTTTATTCATTTTTCCCTTATTGGAAAAATGAGGCTCAGTCATTCAGTGCACTCCAACAAAATACTAGAACATTTAGGTTCTTAGGTGCTCATCGATTTTGGAGAATTTTCCTTTCAAAAAGGTTTGCAGACTCCGGAATAAATAAAATTCCGAAAGTGACATGTTTGGACTACAATATGGATGTACCATATCTACCCAGCCAAGTTCCAATATTGCGATATAATTTAACCATTTCAAAAATTAACAAAAGAACCATTTGTATGAAAAATACCGTAACGATTACGTGCGAAACTTAATTCTCCCTATTTTTTTTATAAAAGTTTAACTTTATTTTGAAAACATGTTTACAAATAATTCACTGAAAGTATTGCCCATCGCCATCTACCACTTTTCCGCAAAGCTCGAATTCCGTCATGGTAAAACTGTCTTTTAAAGCTGTCCACGAATCTATCCATTCCTTGATGTCGTCGTATGAGTGGAACTGCAAACTGAGTGAAAGGCGCAATACCAGGAAAATATGGCGAATGGGGTAAGACTTCCCATTTCAGCGTTTCCAGGTAAATTTTAACGGGCTTGGCCCCGTGAGGCCGAGAATTGGCATGCTGATGAATCACTTTTTCGTGCCTCTTCGCATATTGTGGGTTTTTGCTCTCGCAGAGCTCGACTCAGTCGCATTAATTGAAGTTTGTACCGATCCCTAGTGATAGTTTAACTGGGTTTCAAGAGCTCGTATTAAGTAACACCAACCTGGTCCCACCAGATATAGAGCATAACCTTCCCAGCGCGAATATTCGGCCGAGGTGACGACGTAGAAGCATGACCGTGTGGCCACTATGACTTTATTTTCTTTGTGTTGCTGTAATGAATCTATTTTTCATCACTCGTTACAATACGATGAAAAACCCCTTACTTTTTTGTCGCTGAAACAGTTGTTCACAGACGAAAAAAAACGACGCTCAATATCCCTTGGCTTCAACTGATGAGGAATCCAAGTTCATTGCTTTTGAATCATTCCCAACGCATGCAAGCGCTTGGAAATTGCTCAGCGAGTAACTCCTAATACTAAGGTAAGCTCTATCTACGTTGGACACGGATCCCCATCATGCAATGCCGTCCATTCAGCGTCTTCGAAAATGTTTCATCTTCCTTCACGCGAATGGTCGTCAACATGAAAAGCATCGTCTTTAAAGCGACGTTGTTTCACCTAAAGTAGCATTTCCATAAACGTTTTGAAGCTATCGATAAGCTTCAGTCGTCATTTTATTCGATTGAAAGAAGAAAATCAATACTTCCTGCATATGACGATCCCCATACATACTAAGAGAATATGACGCCAGAAGAACATCACTATTGTGTCGAGGCGGTATGTTGCGCACCTTACCTTTTCAACAACCAAATGGAAAAGCTTAAAAATCATGCAAATAATAGATGCTTTTATATATGTTATGTATATTTTATGCTAAAGAAGTGCATTTTTACAACCACAAATAATGAAATGAAAGTAACTCGAATTACCCATCTGAAAGGCCATAAAATATACATAGTTTTGACGGCCGTTTAAATATGGCCAGGAAAATTTGTACCAAAAGCGGAAAATGGTTTCCTAAATTATGCTATATAGATCGTAATATTGTCTAAGTACAATGTATCCTTTTGATCGACGCTAAAATAATTATAAATTTTTTTCTTCTATATATTAAATATTGGCTTGGCAGATTTCTTAAAAAAGGAAAAAAGAGAAGCCAGGACTTCTTAAAGACCACAAAATATTAATATTTTTCGAAATTTCGGTGTAAAGTTGGCAGTGCTTAATATGACCGCAGAGAAGTGAGTTGTGAACATTTCGGAAAAAACAAATATTATAGTTCTTAAAACAATTCATAATGCGCATTACTGAACTGAAGGCATCAAAGCAGCCTTATGTAACTAGATGTATGGTTTGGACGACAGCGATTGTTTTAATCGAAAAAAGTTGCTGAGGCAATCAGGTCAGAAAGCTTAATTGTATACCTATACAATCATAAGTTATGTGTCACACAATCTGAAGTCGAGTCAACGCAATTAACATATCATGCTTTTCTACATGTGCCTCAAATACGTCTAATTACTACTTGGACATATGGGTGTAAACTAACTTAAAAATATAATAGTAAATTTTATTAAACTCGTTTAGCTATGCATAGTCGCTAATATTATCATGTCCACACTCCCCAGGTTGTAGCAGTCATTACTATTAAAAATAACTTCATCACACATATTGTAAGTCCGGCATTCTCGTGGTCTTAATTTTTCTCAACAACGTCATGTTAAAATTCTTAGAATATTCCTTGCCAAAGAAGAAAATACCACAGAAATAGACAACATTTTCAATGGCTTTTATGTGAAATATTTCCCAGCACAAGTATGTTGTTCATGTCCGCTGGAAAAACAAAGAAACTGCAACAACAACATATAACTATTTATAAATGGCCACAAATAAAATTCTTAAAAGAGGGCTAAAAACAAATATATTTATGGGTAAAAACAAAAACGAAACAATGAACATACAGCAACTTTCGTACCGAATGATGATAGAATCATTCTACGAGTACTTAAACCAAAAATGAGAACATATACGAATACCACTAACGAACAAGTTAACTATGGGACTAGAATGGCCATCATCATACCAGGACGCAGAAATTAAACCAAAGACGAAATGAGTGTAGTTCGTGAAAGCAGGCAAACCTTGGCTGCATTGAAAAGAATTCTACTTGAATGTATGAAATTCCGATGATGGGGAGAGATGACAGACCCTTCTCATGACTGCTCATTCTATGGGCGAAAGAATCTAAAAATAAAATATGATATTGCTGTAGTGTAGCTGGGAAAAATTATTACCAAACATTTACCACAATTTAACAAAAGAACATGACATAAACCCTGCAATACAAACAACTTAATACAAGCGTTTAGCCTACAGTGGTTTGGAATTGTTAACTTTTGAAGCGAGTTGTTTAAGAAAACTGCGGAGAATAGTCAAATAAGTTTGCAACCCACAGACATGCTTTCAAGCAATATTAACAATGAAAAATGGCTACAATCATCTATGTTAATCAACTATGTTAATATAATTACAAGGGTAGGAGGAGGTGGACCTATTAATAAAACTGTTTTTCGAAATGTTCTCATTTTCCACACAAGTTTTCTCATTCATCGTGGGTCATCTCCAAAACATGTTCTTTTTGTCAACAGCGTCTTCATCCTTTAAAAATCGTTGTCAATGAAAATTGTCTTTGATGCAAGGGAAAAATAAAAATTCGTTGAGTGCTAAATCGGCGCAGCAAATATATAAAGTAAGGATTTTCGAATTTTTTCAAATATATAAAAGCCGATTTTTCGTATTTTCCCAATAAAAGGTGTATTTTATATCTTACTAGCCGACCCGCCGAACTTCGTCTCGCCCAGCAGCCATTGTATGTGCAGATTGGTGGTTCCGATCCATCCTGAGCCAGCGGTGCATTCTGGGGAGCACACGTAACAATTCCTGCCACAGCATAGGCTTATCGCGCAAATTGTGATTAAAAAGTAGACATATTAACTTTTGTAACTTTATTTTTTTACGAAAATAGGTAAGGCATGATCCGGTATTGGCCTAATTAACGCCTCTACACATAGATTAAGCACCCAACGCTAGCGGAGCATACGGTTATCGCGCTAATCTCTAGCGGGCAAAACACCAAAAAAAAAACTAAATACTGCGCCATCTGTCGGACGAACTTCAAACTACACAGAAACACTCCTCACGGCCCATAGAGCATGCATATAAAATTTGGTCCAAATCGGAGCAGTAGTTTTTGAGATTAGCGGAAAAAAAGCTAACTATTGCGCCATCTGTCGGACGAACTTCAAACTACACAGAAACACTCCTCACGGCCCATAGAGTATGCATATAAAATTTGGTCCAAATCGGAGCAGTAGTTTTTGAGATTAGCGATCACAAACAAACATATCAAGTCATTTTTATATATATAGAGATAGAGATAGAGATAGAGATAGAGATAGAGATAGAGAAGAGATAGAGATAGAGATAGAGATATCTTCTCCCGACGAAATGAAAAATATCAAAATGTGTGTAAAAATGTGTAAAATACCAAATATCTTTTGTCCAGAAGGCGTTCATGACTTTATATAGGTAAATAGATTGAGCTTTTCCTGTCTACCAGGCTGAATAGTAGGCTAGCTGGCTGGTTGGCTAGCTGAATAATAGACACGGTAGCAGTCGAAATACTTTACGAAATTTCTTAGTACACGGCAGAGTCTAATATTTTGACAGATTATAGCCAAAAATTGTATATGGGCTAAATCGGTAGGCCTCCAGCAATATCTCGCATAAAATAAACATTTTTTGAAACATAATTATTTTCCTGTAACCCCTCAATTAGTGATGTAAATATTTTCCGTTGTGTTTCTTTGTAATGACTGACAAAATTTGGAGAATCCATCTTATCATCAACATACTCATTCCTATATATTCTTAAGTATTAAGCGTTTGAAAATGAGAGAGCAACACATTGTGAAGCCATTTGCTACATCTCCCATACAAATTGACTGATTTTCCGTCTCAGTTCTGCAATTTCTAATTACTAGGCTGCGCCAACATATAGTTTTTTTTTTGTCTATTTTAGATCAAATGCTCGGCACAGTACGAGGAAAATTGATCAAGTAGCCTCGCCTGCTGTGGTGGTCCTGTACAAGTGATCGATTTAACCAATATATAGGATTATCCATTTTTGGGTTTCAAAAGTAAAGTTAAATAAAACACACATAAAACTATAGTTTTGATGAAACTTTTATTTCATTACAATCCTTGGAACTTGCTAATATGTACGAAATACAATACCATTTAAATGAAAGCCTCTATATGTATTGTTTGCAGTAGTGGATCCTTTTGAGGAAGTTTTCGACTACTTTTTTGCGCATTTCGGGCGGTATCTTTGCTATAACTTGACGAATGTTGAGGATTACGCATGTAAACATAGTCCTTGACGTAACCCCACAAATAAAAGTGTAATCGCAAGAACGTGAAATTACGCTTTCTGGAAAAATCTCATGCAATAAAGGCAAGGTCGGGCGGTGGTCAGTGGATTCGTGGCACTGTCTTGTTGAAGCCACATATAACCTAGGTCATAATCTTTAATTGCAGGCCAAAAAAGTCGGTTATCATACTCTGAATTGACAGTAGCGGTTCCTTTAACGTCATTTTCGAAAAATACGACGAAAATACGGCCCTGTGACACTTCCAGACCACAATGCATACCAAACAGTCACTTTTTCCGGATGCAACGGATTTTTACAGTCATTTCTAGATTTTCCGAACCCCATATACGACAATTTTGCTGGTTGACGTAACCACCGAATGAGAAATGAGCTTCAGCGCTGAAGAGAATTTTGTTCAATCAAAAGACCACGCTTGAATCACCACTTTTGTAGAAAGTTTTATATATTTTTGCGCGTTCTTCGCTTGTTAAACGATCCAAACCTTTCACTAAATAAACAACACTTCCAATGAAAAGTATTTAACAGCTGGCAGCCTTGCCAGACCGACAGTTCTGAAATCACTAAACACAAAACCGTGTATATCCAGCTCCATATGTTTAAAGTAGTTGTTCTGTACTTAGGCAAACTTGGCACACGACAAGTGTTAAATAAACTTAGTTTTGGTTATGAAAGACAACAGCACCGTATATTGTGAAATCTCCCATTCAGAGTGATTTTTTTTATTAATTTATTAAAATGGGCTCGCTTATTGGAAGACTACACTAAATTTTGTTTAAAGCGGCATCAAAATGTAACATTAAAAATGGGTTATTTTTAATCATCTCTTCGAGTATCTCCCAAATTGTCATATTTCTCCGATTCTGTCTTTCCTAGTCGCTCATATATAGACAATAGGCATTTAAAAGATTAGCCTAATTGTGGGCGTGGTTATTGGAAAATATTAAAAAGATGGAAATTTTCTCCAGAAAAATCAGGCATAGTTGATATATTATGAATAATAAGAGAGAGAGAGAGTTTTTTAATTTTTTAATTTATTAAAATGGGCTCGCTTATTGGAAGACTACACTAAATTTTGTTTAAAGCGGCATCAAAATGTAACATTAAAAATGGGTTATTTTTAATCATCTCTTCGAGTATCTCCCAAATTGTCATATTTCTCTGATTCTGTCTTTCCTAGTCGCTCATATATAGACAAGAGGCAATTAAAATATTAGCCTAATTGTGGGCGTGGTTATTGGAAAATATTAAAAAGATGG
>JAHXMU010026179.1:2061903-2091964 GCA_019455685.1 Philornis downsi
TGTGTGTGTGTGTGTGTGTGTGTGTGTGTGTGTGTGTGTGTGTGTGTATGTGCGGCTTGTTATCCTTGTTTGAACGGAAATACTAAAAAAAAATACCGCATCACATACAAACGGGCTGCCACAGTTGTGAACGTCAGCGCATGTTAAAACTGGTAGAAAATACGACAACAATATCACTGTCATCCCCCCACACCCGCCCACGATGCACAACATTAATGTTGTAATACTCGTAGCTGACGCTGTCAACGTGCTGAAGAGGTCATTACTGCAGGTTATTATCTTTTTCGATTTGACGTCCATTGTTTTAAACGAAAATTTTTATTCTCCATTGCAACAAATACACCGACAGACAAATGAACTGGCAGGCGGACACGGATACTCACGTCGTGGATGAGGCGAACGTAACAATTTCACAATTTCTAGTATTAGGCCTTGGTTTGGGCAAAATTCAATTTATTCCTAGGCATACAATTCAAAAGTTCTATTTAAAGAAACCAATGAGCTGTTATTTGGGGCAATTAATTGAATTTTCTTTTCAATGTTCAAAGGAATAGAATGGAAAATGTTTGTTGATAAATTATTATTATCACTAAGAAAAACATTCAAAGGTTTTAAGATAACATTTTATAATTTGATAAGTTTGTTATGTTATGTTCAACATTCTACCATACATATTGGATCTAACAATGTGGAGCTGCTATTTTTGTTAGAAGAAAGGAAAAATGTGTGCTTATGATTAAAAAATGGGTAAAAATTCAATCATTAAAGGAGTAAAAAACAAAAGAAAATTAGCGCGGATATGTGTCCTCTTTAAAGCAAAAAGTAGGGAAAATATGATGAAATGCAATTTTTCGCTATTCTAATGCAATCAAAGTTATGAATAATAATAGTGAATCATACAATTTGTAGTTCAAAATATTTCATTATTTGTAACAAATTGCACAAAATTTATTGGTATCGTACTATCTACATTAATTCTATTCTGGATTTAGTTCTATTGCGGCGGTTCAGTGTCAACTTTGAACTATAAGTACTGCTCCATTTTCCTATTCTCTAGAATATAACTAGCTCTAAATAAACTAATTCCAAAATGACCCAAAGGAGACAATTTTAACGAAGTCTATGCCATTGCAAAGCTGCAGTTATTTGTTTCTGAATATAAAAAATATTAAAACCGAAACACTATTTTATATCCACCACCATAGGATGGTGCCATAGTAAGTTTGTCATTTCTTTTGTTAAAATGGAACTACTCAATGAATACGCCTTTTAAGATTTGTGCGGTGCTTTTGTATAAGGCCCTTTTCAAACCCCTTACTGTAAAAGTAAAATCAGCTCCGAATTGTTTTGTTCCTTGGAAAATTAAGGTAAACAATTCCCGTATATTGCAGCACAATCAATACCCCCTACTAATCCTATTTGTTTTCCCCCCCAACTGAATTTTTTGGAAGAATATCTGTAGCGTCACCATCGCCCACACCCACTAACAGTCATGTGGCTTTCCGAACAAGCAGACTCTTTGTTTGTCAAAATAAATAATTTGGTTTTGAGTTTGTTTACCACCAGATCCACTGCTACTGATCCTTCACATTGTTGGAGAAGACTGTTGTAACAATTTTCACTCGATCATATCTATGTCATCAGCATACGCAAGGAACACATGGCTTTTATGGAATAAAACATGAGTCATGCTAGGTTAGGTCAGTGTGGCAGTCTGAATAGACAGATTCACTTAGACCGTATAGTCCATTATGATACCATGGAAACAACAGATATTGATGTCCCTGGTTTCCCCCATAGAACCATCCTGAGCGTCTCAAGAAACTTTTAAGTCCGACAATATCTATATCGACCAGATCTCCTAGGTCCCTTAAAAAATAAGAGCCCAGTGTTGATCCCCGCCGGTTCGCCACGTCGGAGTCAACTGTAAAGAGATTAATGGATAAATTTGCCAAAACTGGGTTTGTTAGTGATGTAAAGACAACAACGCGCCTTCGACCAGGTCGTTTGACCGAAAATGTCGCAGCTGTACGTGATGATGTCGTTCAAACTCCATCCACTTAAATTCGACACCGAGCAAATTGGTGTCTCCAAAACTACTATGCAGCGAATTTTGACGAAAGATTTGCATCTTCATGCATACAAAGTTCAATTGACTCAGGAACTGAAGCCAGCTGACCATGGACAGCGAAGGGAGTTCGTTAATTGGGTATTGGAGAGAAAACATGAAAAATGCTGATTTTGCCGATAAAATCATCTTCAGCGACGAAGCCCATTTCCATCTTGATGGGTGAGGAAAATCCTCGACTGTTCACACTGTTCGACAATTCAATTGCTGCATCAGTCATTTCCCGGTCGTGTTATTTCGCGTTTTGGAGACCAGAATTGGCCGCTTAGATCGTGCGATTTAACACCATTAGACTTTTTTCTTTGGAGGTTTTTTGAAGTCGATGGTGTACGCGAATAAGCCGACGACTACTCAAGTCCTAAAAGAGGGACTTGGACGCTGCATTAATGAAATACCGCAGCATTTATGCAAAACGGTCATTGACAGTTTCATTAAAAGATCGCGTGTGTGCCAGCAAAGCCGCGGCGGCCATCTGTCCGATGTGTTGTTCCATACATAACCTCATTCTGTCTACTTTACGATATAATAAAGTTTCACAATTTTTTTTTTTAAATATCTGTTTTATTTAAAATTTAAATTTTGCGTTCTTGTTGGAACACCCTTTACATTGACTGATCCAAATAGAGTTTTGGAGCTGATGCATACTGATTCGCCACTTTGTCATGGATCTTAAAGTAATATATTATATATCAGAAAATAACGGATTGTTGTATATCACTGTTTTGCTAAAGATAAATTGAAACTACCTCCCCCATATTGAAGGAAATGTCCCCCATTGGGTGACCCACAAAAGTTGCAGACAATGAAAATGCTAGAAAAAATGCGCGCAATATTGAATGCTTTAATACTTTTGCAGAATATTCAAAGCTCTAGAAATATTAACGCCAAACTATAAATACAGGAACAGCTGCAATAACACACTGGTTGCGAGAAAAGATCTCAATACAAACAACATTGTTAAACATTGAAAACTGATGCACAGATACATTTTGATGTGTTTACATATATGCCCAAATGCTTAATATTGTATACAGGGAATATGCCAATTATATTCCAGAAAAACAAGTGGAATTTGTTCAAAAAGTATCAAATGTTCACTGCTTTTAAAGATGCTCCCCATGCATATTTATTGCATCCAACGAAGCAGTTTTAAACCACTTACAAAGCCAAAGTAATGAAGTGCTTAAAGAAATGGTTTTATTTTCATTTGTGATTCTAAGCAATTAAAGAAAAATAAGTTCGAATAAAGTAGTATAAACCCCCAAATTTATACTCAGTTTTAAATTTAATCAATTAGTTTTGAATTTTATAAATTAAATGAGTTAATTACTGAAAACATTAAATTTAAACTTATCTAAAAACTAATCTAATTTACAAAGTATTTATCGACAACTATTCTAATGATTATTGTGAATTATTTATTGTAAGCTGAACAAAATATGAAAAAAAAGGAAAATAGAAAATCCAATATTACCAGCAAAGTTGCTGATTCAAAATCAGCCACTTTTGCAGCACAACTCGCACGCTGAGTATCTCAATCCCCACAAATAAACATATTGAATTAACTCTAATTCATTTGCATTTTTTCTATCTCTCCCTCTTTTTATATATTTTATATATGTTAAATCTTATATTTAATTGTATAATTTCTCAACTCTGAGAAATTATGCAATTATTCTAAACCCGGCAGTTCTTTTAACCCAGAACTTACTGCCTGGCACATAAGAACTGCCCCTCAATTAACTAACTCCAAACCAATCCCATATACAGTCCACTATCTCTCTACTAAACTGTATCACAACAACACTGCCAGAAATTAAGCCTAGATTGATACCCTAATCAAAACCATTACAGAAGTTTTCCGAAAACTATTTTTTAAAGAACACAATATGCTCCGGAAGAATAATTTTTGGTAGTCGGCTTAAAGACGCTGCTCTATATGATGTTATGTTCATCGCTTCCCTCATATGCCGACCCTATTGTAATTTCATTGGTTATTACGAAATTTTTCCCCACTTCCCTCTCGCAACTTGTGATGAATATTCGCTTCTTTGGATACACTTTTTTTATGGGATGTTATAGTTCTTACTCACAAACTGCGGCATTATATTTGATAAAAAAATGTTTCGCTTACTTTGGTTACCCAAAATGTTATGGGCATCCTTCGATACTACTGTTCTAAAAGGACAAATATCTGAACAACATTCTGTAGGAGGACGACCTTGTTCACCTTATTTCTATTTTCAATATTTGTCCCATATTCATAATTGAAAGACACTGCTAACATCTCTAATTAATATTAAATATCATATGCAATATTTAGCTATGTTTCTGTTTGGAATTGACAAAATAAAATAAAGTTTTCCTTTCTTAAATTAGTGTTGCAGTGGCATTTATTGGAAAAAAAAGTAAAATAAATTAACTTTTTTGTTCAATGCAATATGAAATTGAATGTTTTTTCTGAATTTATGCCGCCCATAAAAGAATCATAATAGAACTTGATTTGACAAAGGAGCGTCGAGTTGACAGCAACTTTCCTCATGATCATTTCAAACAGAATGTTGGAAAGACTGTGAAATAAATAGCAGCAACTTTATTTAAAGTCTCGTTTGATGTAAAACGATTTCATCAATGTTATACAAAGACACATAAACTTTACCTATGGTTTTGCAAAATTTTTGACATATCAAACTGCCGAACGCAACTTTGCAATAGACAAATAAGCGATATGTATCACTCTGATTATCTCGCGTCCTTTTCAGTATTTGTCGCAGTTCGAAAATATGATCCGCATAAACTTTACCTATGGTTTCGTAAACTTTTTGACGTACCAAACTGCCGAACTCAACTTTGCAATAGACAAATAAGCGATATGTATCGCTCAAATCGCTCAGTTCAAATACCTGATCCACATAAACTTTACCTATGGTTTTTACAAACTTGTTGACGTATCAAACTGCCGAACGCAACTTTGCAATGGAAAAAATAGACGATATGTATCGACCTGATTATCTCGCTTTTTCCAGTATTTGTCGCAGTTCGAATATCTGATCAGCCATGGATTTATCTGCCCTACAGCTGCACTAACAAGGCTCAATGGGGTCAAATAAAATAAGCTCTGATCTTTCACATATGAGACTCATGTTGAAACAAAGCAGTATGAGAAGATGTATCGTCATCGTAGTGCTATAAATCCGGCTTCTTTTTGAATCGGCTTCACGCAAACAACGCACAACATTTAAATAATACAAGGTGGGCCATAAGGGTGTTGGCGGTTTAAATATTCAATATAAAAAAAAAAAACAACGAAACATAAAAAAAATATATTTGTATTTTTAAAAAGTAGAAGCATGGGAATTTTTAAGACTTAAAAATAATGTTGTCCAAATGGCTTCCCTCGGCTGCTTGACACTCTTGGAACCGAAGTCGCAAATTTTGGAAAACTCGTTGAAAAGTTGTTCTCGGTATTTTGTTACTTTCCTGAATAATGTTCCTCTTCAACTGCTCTGAATTGGTCGGATTATTCTCGTAGACTACCGATTTGAGGTAGCCCAATAGAAAATAATCGCATGGAGAGAGACCGAGGCTACGTGGGGGCCATTCAATATCCCCCCCTTTTCGAAATGAGTTTTCCAGGAAAAACATTTTTCAGCAGCTCTATGGATACCCTAGCCGTATGACATGTGACCCCATCCTGTTGAAACCACATCCTCGAGGTATTGCCTTGAAGTTTTGCAAAGCTGGCACCAAAAAGTCTGCTAGCATGTTGCAATAATTGTTCGCTCCAACCGTCATCGCATGCCCTCCTTCGTCCTCAAAAAAGTATGGTCAAATAATACCGGTTGACGTTATCCCAGCCCACACGACAAGCATAAGGCTGTGAAGTGGATGTTCATGCAAGCGTCGGGGATTAGTCTCGGACCAGAACCGACAATTTTGCTTGTTCACATGGCCATTAAGGTGAAAATTGGCCTCATCACTAAAAATCACGTTGTTAAAATTGTTGAACCGCTCTAGCATCAAATTGACAAAGTTAAGTCGGTTATTGGCATCATCGGGTTTTAATTCTTGGACTATCTGAATCTTATAAGCCTTCAAATGCAAATCACGTTTCAAAATTCGTCGTAAAGTTCTTCTTTTGACATCCAAAGACTGACTTCTCTTACGTGTTGACTGTTGCGGATTTCGCTGAACTGAAACACGAACACGCTCCACAATGTCGGCTGATCTTGCAGAAACTGGGCGACCACGAACCGTAATTGGTACTGTTGAGCCGGTTGTTTCGAACATTCTGATCCATTTTCGTATCACATTGGCATTTTGAACTTCACTTAAATCGTGTAAACCGTGTTCATGCCGATACAAACGTCGTGCAGTAATCACTGATTTATTGTTTTCGTAATACGCTCGGACACAAAATGCACGCTGCACTCCCGTGTACGGCTCCATGGCGACTAAATTTCCAGGAAGCGGCGCAGCGAACAACATATCCCCCCGCCACCCCGCGCCGCGCGTTATCGAGAAATTGAAGAATTAAATCGCCAACAATCATATGGCCCACTCTGTATAAGCGATTTTGGTAACCATTATACAGAGACAAAGAAAACAACTTCTTCGTTAAACCTTATTTTTTCATAAAATGTATAGCTTTCCGTTTCCATAGAGAACTAAACAGAAATTCTGCAAGTGACTAATTTAACGTTTATTGATATAAATTACAAGTGTAAGTAAGCTCAGCCAGCAATCATCAAAAATATAATCTTGAAATAATTGACAAAATTGAAACTTACCTTAAGTTAGCGAAACCATCTCCACTGTTAAGGTTGATGAAGTTCTAGTGTAGACACGCACATGCGATGAAATCGGTAGTATTTCATATAACAGTTATAACCAACTCTTATACAAAATATCCATAATTTCTCACCGAAAGTGCAAGCATTAAAATATTCTTCAAATTAACTGTGATAATGAATTTATAAATTATGATCTCTTATGTTCCCTTACATTTATTTCTTTACAGTCTTTTCTGTTATTGCCACCATAGTAAGAGAAGATTGTGGTTACTACATTTCTCTCGGTTTATGCGCTGCACTTGCGTTCGAAACATGCTCTTTTTAAAATTGAAACGTCTACAAAGTCATCCGACTGCAGGAAATGTACATATGTATGCATGTATGTGTATGTAGTGTAAATTTTTTTGTTTTTGGCTTGCAAAAATGTACCGGCAGGCACAGCTCATTGTTTCTAAATCTGATGTATTTTGAGTGAAACGAGCGGCACACGAAATATAGTGAGAAATGAACGAACGAACGACGACGAATAATGAGAATGCGCGAGACGTTAGAACCGTTGGTTAGAATTGTTAGTGGTCTCAATGAATATTTTTGTTTGCTTATAAGCACGACAAAGTTTAACCTTGATGGGTGGTAAAATGAGTAGTGTCTGAAAGATGCAGGCATCTATTTCATACGTCCATGCAATTCATTGCAGTTAACAAATTAGAATGTGGATCACTCATTGAGCGCAAACCTTTCTCGTTTGCTACACCCGAGTTGTTGTTAAGCACAATTGTTTTTTTCCAATATCGTTCCACTTTATTACACTTTTGCCGAATTTGGCAACAAATTAAATAAGTTATCCCGTATTGAAACCGAGCACGACACCGGCACACCCGCACTTTCCAGAAAGAATGAAGCGACTAAATGAAGATGACAAAAAACGACGAAAAGTGCCTGGCGCAGACTATCATGGTGAGAGATTATGTTATTGTAATTTGAGAGCATGCAAATTAACGGAGATGCAATTACTGACTGTGATAAGACGACAAATAGGGTTACCGTGAGAAAATTTAAAACAAGGAATGCATGATTCTTTCAATGTGTGTATTAAAAAAATACAACCGGGGAATTAAAAGTAAATATGAAAACGTAAGGGTCTTTTGTTTTGAAAGTCCACGAAGTGCAACAGATTTCAAATCGTCGGTTAGTCAATCTCTTTTACCGACTTATATTAATTCGGTGTTGGTTCATTAATCCATTTGCGACTAAACCCTAAAGATAAATTTCGACTTAAATTCTTAACAAAAATTGCGATTTCTCAATAATTGTTGACGGAATATAACTTATTGAAATAATGGCAAACAGCCTAAGACTAAGGACATATTCAAATTAATATCTAAAATATTGTGTACTTTTTTCGGAAAGCTCAATAATACATTGAACCGCCCAAAATTCAAATTTGTAAGCAATAACTTGCAGTAATGTAGATTTTTCTGCGCTATGTTATTCTGTAACGTTTGGTAAAACTCTAGAAAATCTTATTAAAATTTATTTGCTCTCTTGTCAATTGCATTAAATTATATTATTTGTTATTATATTCTATTCTATTAAACGTGGTAAAATTTGAAAAAACCGATTGGGTAACTACGGCTTTTGTGGTAACTCCCATGGAAATTAGTCAATTTAGCTCACATATTCCTTAGTTTAATTTTTCCCATCGAACTCCACTGAAATCAGTATATTTTAGCCTCCACTCTATTCTCCAAATTAAAACAGGCTGCATCGCCACGTCCGATTTAGCCGGGAAATGACGGCCCCATAATTTCTAAACGCTAAAATTCTTTCAGTTATAACTTCGCTTAAGTCTTGTGGAAAAACTTTTAAATTTATTCTCCTAAAAAGCAAGTAGCTTCAGTATAGACTTATTATTTTCACCATCATGGAATAGAGATAGGCTAATTTTGGTCTTAATTATGTTGTCCCTGCCAGTGAAAGAGTATCATTTTTATTGTACCAGCAAAGAAAGTAAAACGCCATTCATTCAATAAGAAACTTGTACGAGTATAACTGAAAGGGCTCAATCTTTCCAAAAATTGTGAAATCATTTAACTGTGCCTATTTTTAAATTCTCGCAACACGGTTATTTTTTACACTTTCTAATGTTGAGATTGACGGGACTTTTTGGTAAATGCGCTACTGCGATTGAATCTGTTCCTACTTCGAACAAACTTTTTAACATTTCAATAGCTTCTCACCGAAAATGCACTCATTAAAATACTGTTCAGATTAACTGTGATAAGTTTGTAAAATACACTCTCTTACATACTGTCTCTTTACTGTTACTGCCACCAAAGAAAGAGAATTAGAAGCGCTTACATTTTTTCAGTTATGCGTTGCACTTGCGTTTCTGAGTCATCCGATTGGTAGAAATATATGTATGTGTGCGTATGGGATTTCAATTTCTTTGCAAAGATGTATTGCAAAAATGTATTGGCAGACATGGCTGATTTATTCTAATTATTTTTGATAGCTTTCAATGAAACGGAATGCGAACAGACGAAAAGGGATAAAGAAAAAGAAAAAAATAACGGACGACAACGGCTAGTGGTGCCAGTAGTTTGAAAAATCATTTTGGGGGAAAGTGGAAACCTGTAATGTACATTTTTATTATTACACGTTTAGCAGCTACGGCGGAAAACCATACGACCAAACCAATAAGATTTCTTGGAGTAGGACTACGGGAGCCATCAATTAGCTAGCTAATCAGTCGGTTAGGGGGGTAAGCGTCCTTTCCAAGTAATCTGTTCACCATTTCAATAATATTATTAAGACTCCCTATTTTTTTAAAAATATCTTCTACGTTAAGTGGACTCTGGTTACTAATTCCTGCAATCAAATGCCCCATAGGAACTTAGTAAATAAAAATTGGACTCTACAACAAATTGACATTGGCTGTTCGGATTACATTAAAATAATATGCTCATAGATGTTATAAGAGCATCGCCTCTAAGCCCACCCTTTCCAATTATTCTGGCGGCGTGTTGTATAGAATCCCAAATATAAAAACTTAGCTGAAAGTCTATTTCATTATCATCATCTTCTGGGTAGGAAAACCAAGGTAAAAATTTATAGATATATAGATTCATATATATATATAGATCTATATATATATAGATTCATATTTCCAGAACAATATTTATTCACAATTTAGAACAATTCGAAGAACAATTCATTTGAATATTCTAAGCTTCGTTTCAATAAAAACTAGGAAACTTGGTAATTGGATCTTATGCCATATAAAAATGTTAATATTAAGTAGATTGGTAACAAAATTCTATTTAGTAATCGTGAACCGTAGAAATGTTCATCCTATACTGATTTATATTATCTTACATACAACAACAACAGAAAATTCTTACGCTCAATTGAACCTTTACTATGTATTTTTCAAGAAAACAAAATTAGAGAAAAAAAAGAAAGATCATAATTACTTCTTAGACACATTATTTCGAGAAGGGAGCATTTCAATTTTCCTAAACGAATTATTGTATGCATATTACCCCAGTCAGCATTTGGAAGATCACGGAAGATCGTAATCAGCCAACTGAGTCTTTTTCGACTCCTTTTAGCGATTATTTTGCTGCTTAATCAGTTTCGCAACTGACCAAGGAGTCGAAAAGGAGTCATGTTTATGCTTTTTAAGTGTTTTATTGAACATACACTAACAAAATATACAACAATAAGAAATGAATCATGCGGATGTTTGAAATAAGCTTGTTTTGAGCGTTGTTCTGCAGTGATATTTCGAGCAGCAGGCTGATGATAAAGTGATCGTTGTGTTAAAGCGGGACAACTTGCATTGTTTTTGAAGCAAGAGTCCAATAGAGAGAAAGAGATTGAATAGTTGCGCGCCTGAAAATATAACAACAATATATACAGGAATCAGAAATCGATCATGCGGGTGTTTCAAATGTGCTTGTTTTGTGTCTTGTTTTGCAATGATGATAAAGTTCTAGTTATGATGTTGTTTTTGTTTATAACGAGCATTGTTATTGAAGCAAAAGTTCAACAGTTGATAATTGTAATATTTGGTTATTATTACAAGTCGAATCGTGTAGTGAAGTGCTGCTGCAGTTAATAAAAGTGAGAATAATATTTAAAAATAAATAATTAATAAAAATAATAATAACATGATTTTTTTCATTTCATTAAATTTTAGTTGTTTGTTTAAAATATATTTTATTTGTAATGGAGTTGGTAAAAATATTTTTAAATAAAGTTATTGGAATAATTTACATTGATTGAATATTTTATTTTTGAAGCGCGAAGGATAAAAATACATGTTAAAACTCAGTCGTAAGTGATTATAAAAACGACTAACAAATGACTCGGAAAATACTCGAAAATCTTTACAAAAACGACTAAGAAATGACTCGAAAAAGTTTCGCAAATTATTATAAAAGCGACTAACAATTGACCCAAATAAGATCCGAATATGATTCAAAACCGACTGAGAAATGACTCGAAAATAGTTACAACAAAGACTAACAAATGACCCAAAAACGACTCATAAATGATTACATGACGACTCGAAAGCGATTTGAAACTGACCAATATAGCGACTTATAAAAGACTCTTCAGGATGAGTCGCGGGTAGGGTACCATTTTCTCCCGACAAAACAGTCTTTTATGATCAGAAAATGAGCGCATTTATGCTCGTTTTTATCGCGGAGGGGAGTCATAAAAGACTCATATATGAACAAAAATATCACAAAATGCTAACTGGGACGTAGAGAATATACCCATACAGTCTTTTTACAGATGCTTAAAAGAGTATCACCCGTGACAAAAACAAAATCATAAAGAGAGTAATTCTATTATAATATGCTCACTGTTAAATTTGTCTCTTAATTTTGCGCTAAATATTCTCAAATGTTAAGTACCCAACCATTTAATTAAATGACTTACCAAATACATCCATCGGAGATTAAAAAAGGCCTTTTTTCTCTATTGATGTTTGGTGTGATGAGACATGCTGTAGTAAAGTTGATTAAACTTTTGGTTGTCAAACATGTTGCAACACTTTATGCAATGAAAGTTTAAAAATAGTTGGTTTGTTAACTGTTGAATTTTTACTTGGATATTTTACTGCATGCGAAGATAATACGGTTTAGTTTTTTTTTTTTTTTTTTTTTAAAGAAAAGAAAACTTGCAATTATGAAAGCAATTAATTATACAGATTGCGCATTTTCGCGTCTCATCACTAAATCGATTTATCCCCACAGGCATTTATAATTTGAAAATTTTGCATACTTCACCACGTTAGAATAGATAAAAATATCTGATTCTGAGGACTTTAGTCCATTTTTCTTTCTTTTTTCTTACACTTATTTACTAAATAATTTCATACAATGTTGGTTCTTTAAATCAATTTTTCCTTAGGTTTCGAATGTTATTACTCCGTGGTTGACAGTCAAATAATGATGATGGCTTTCTCATTATTTCTGCTTTTGCTGATCTTAATACGACTTAAGGTACTCAAACTCAATTTAAGTTTTACTCATTTTTTAGGTGATTTTTTTGGAATTCTGCTTTAAAGATGATTATGTTTTGATGATATCTTTTACTATTGATGTTTTAAGCTCTGTTTCTTTCTACTTAAGCCAAGCGAAACTTTTGAAATGAATAGTATCTGGAGTTGATGAGTCATTAGATGGGTTGGAAGAATTTATAATGATGAAGCATTATTATTTATTTTGGATGACGTGGGCTACATCTGCAGTCATTAGAACCAAATTTTTGCAAGAGTATTTTTTCCCCCCCACAGATAGCCAAAGATATCACCAGATTACTGAATTGTCGGAGTTGCAGCCAATTTGGAATAGTTTATCTAGGCGTCCTCAAATTCTTCCAGATTTGAAGCAAAAAATTTGTTGCACTTCTCCAATGCTCTTTAACCAGTATAACAAAGAATCGGTGTGCAAAGGGATCTACTGAAATCGTCTGGAAGACGGATTCCACTATCACTGTATGGTGATGTAAATTAGGGGCACAATCCGATCACAACTGCTTAAAGGCTTCAGGTGGATTTCAATCAATATATAACTTTATCAACTTTTGAACGTTTTATAAAAACTTGTTGTTACCGCTTTGGCTGTTGAAGGAAAAAGGAAGTTGTGGCCAAATTTTGCGAACCTTGAAACCTATCATAGACTGTGGAACTTTACAACGTGGTATAAATGTCACTTTTTCGGAGTATTTTATATATTGCCAGATCGTTAAAACCATAGTACCATTACGATAACAAACTGATGCTTGACAATATTGTACACTATTGCATTTTTCATAAACAAAGGTTAGCGACAGAGATGAAAGGTTTATTCCTACCACACTATCGTTATTTATTATAGGTAATTTGAAAAGGAATTCTATGAAAATTTTGAAAGTGAAAAAGTCCACTACAAACCTTGCAAAACATATGTTTTAAGTTTCAAGGCACCACGTTGTTTAGTATTTTTATTTGAGCCATCAAAAGTAAACCACCTAAGTGAGTTTGTAAACATGAAAAAAATTGGCCAGCGTTATGTAATTCAATATTTCAATTGCAAAAGGTCTCAATCCAACCAATATTAAAGCCGAGCTAAATTGTACTCTGGGGGAGTCTGCTCCTTCGTTTACGACTGTAAAATATTGGGCAGCAGAGTTTAAACGAGGCCGTACATACAGCCAAAACGAACACCTTTGTAGTTTACCAATTGGGGTGTCCACGCGGAACACGGTTAAGAAAATCTACAAAATTAGATTGGATGATCGTTGACTGAAGGTGCTATACATCGTATATTAACAGAAAATTTGAAGATGAGAAAGTTGTGCGCAATATGAGTGCCGCGCTTGCTTTCAACAGAGCAAAAAAGCGTCGTGATAATATTTTAGTGGAGTATTTGGCGATCTATCACAGCAATAGATAGATTTCTGCACCGATTTATGTATAACCATAGATGAGGCATGGGTCTATCACTTTGCACCTGAGAACAGTCGAAACACTGAACTGGGATGGGAGAATAGTGTTCGAAGAAGGCAAAGACGGTTCTGCAGCAAGGTCATAGCGTCCGTTTTTTTTTTTTTAGAATGTACATAGGATTATTTTAATGGATTATCTTCTGAAAGGAAAAGCCACCAACGTCGAAAATTATGCTAATTTATTACCGAGTTTAGGTTATAAAATTATGGAAACAAGCTTGCATTTAGCTAAAAATAACATGTTGTTGCATCAAGGCAACGTTCCAGTTCACACAAGCACTATTGCGATGGTCAAAAAACTAATGAATTTAAGTTGGAATTGAATTATCATACACCTTATTCTCCAGATTTAACTTCCCCGGACTATTTACGAACTTGAAAAAAGATCTCGGCGGTAAAAGATTTGCCAACAATGAAGTGTCTGCGGTTGATAGCTATTTTAGGAGTTTGACCGTTCTTACTATAAACGGGGTATAGAAACTGTTGAATATCGCTGGAAAAGTGTATCGAGCTAAAAGGAATTTATGTTGGAAAATGATAAAACATTTGCCAGCAATGAAGAAGTGGAGTCTGCAGTTGATGCCTATTTAAAGAAGTTTGACAGTTTGCAATATAAACGGGGTATAGAAACTATTGAATATCGCTGGAAAAATTATATCGAGCTAAAACGAGATTGTGCTGAAAAAGAAAGAACATGTTTCTTAACTTTTCTGTTGTGTCTTCTTTGTTAATAATGCGTTTTAAAACATGCTGCTACCCAGAAATCACCTCTTCACAGATTTTAACGTGACGGTATTTTTTCGGAAAAATGGTATGTTCATGGTAACAATCAAGATTTGATGCTTCTGAAGCCTTAAAATATGTTTTAAAATGGAGTTGACTGATACGTTTGATATGCTATCATCACCGTCAAAATCACTAATTGTGAATCGACGCAATTGTTGAGTATTAAATCTTAGATTTGTTGGGCGTGACTTCTTTCGGTAGAAACTGATAAACTCTGGTGCTCTCTTCATCTTCAATATGTTCCTGTTCTTCAATATGTTCTTTTTTGAACTGAGTATCTCACACATTTTTTTTTTCGATAAAATTAATGCGTCGCAAGCTTTGTGCAACATTTAAATCATTTCTGTATCAGAAATTTCATTTTGTAAACAAAATTTATGTCAACTTCTTTGCACAAACAAAAATCACATATTGGAAAAATTGACGAAATAAAATTTTTGATTATTGTAAAAATTCACGAAATTAAATTTTGGGTCGTATAAGACCACCAAGGAAAATCCAAATACTGATGGCATTTCAGACAAATAGCTGTCACAGTGCTTTTCAAATTGAAAGTAAAAAAAAATATTTCTTAGACTCCATATAGCCATGTAATTTACATTGAAAACTGGTCTTAGTCCCAACTTTGCGCCTGTCCACTTACTCGTTGTATATTAAATTGATAAGTAAATAATTTTATCTGTTCATCTATTTATCTCGGCAATTGGTAACTTTACATAAAGTAATAGTTTTCAAACACAGGCCAATCAATTATCCTCTCAATTCCTATTCGTAGCTGTGCTAAAAGATAGGCCCGGTGTTGAGAGCCGTAACACAGTGAGTATTCAAAAGGAATCTCTTGATTTTATCAAAACTTCTAAACTTTGCTGAAATGCGAAATTTGGTTAACTTAATTTTGTATTTAATTTTCCCCTTACACAATTTCTATTCTGTTCTATTTTCAATTCCACGTCAAACCATTTCAAATCATTTATGCACAATGCCCTCTTCAAAGGTTGTTCACCCCTCAGCAAAAATTATACGATTGCGAGTTAGCAATTTCTCTCAACGTTCAGTTTATTTGATATTTATAAAATAAATCGATACTTGTAGCAAATGATTTCAATACGACAACTGATGACCTCTTTTACTGGGAAATAAGTGGAAATGAGGTTTGGGTTGGCGGGTGCAAAGACTTATTGCTAGAACTATTGACCCTATTTGAAATACAACTGAAGTCAAAAATCACAATTGGGTGGGGCCGCTACGCAGGCTGACAAGACAGATTGATTGTTTATGACAAAAGGGAGGTGGGTGGTCCTAATCAAACAAAATTAAAATGTTGATTATGCATTATTTATGCTCTCCAGCAAATATACTCACAATTGCTATTTTAGAAAATATTTTTCATAGATTCTTTATACACTTCACTTTTTGTTGTCCACAACAACGGCAAATAGCAAGCAAGTGAACTGAGCCTTTTGCAAAATTTCCATGTGGCACTTCTTTCGCTATGTCCCTGATTGTCTTTACTGGCGCTCCGGCTGGTGGGCCGCCGTATTCGGCATGGTTTATGTCTGTAGGGTTTTCTTTGGTTTCTGGTAAATAACGACCACAATTGTTGGTATTAAACAAGTCCGCAAAATTATTACTATCAACGACCAAAACAACCGAATAACGTTAAATATTTACTACAACAACATACAACTACAAGCGCATACACATGTTTGTAACATAAACACATTCATATTGTCGACTGCTACACTTACGAGTATGTGTTTGCAGTTGTGTCCTGTTTCCCTACATTACTGGCATGCCTTCATATGAATGGGAGCGTGTGTGTATGTGTGTGTAGGTGGGTTTCTGCATATTTGTTGTGTGGTTGTTTTACTTGTTTTATGTACAACATGTTCTATATTAAGGTTCACATCGAGAAGGCAGCATGGAAAAAAACTGGCGGTGGAAAAATGAAAGAAGAAGGTATGGTCGGTCAATAATCATAAATTCCAACTGTGTGTCCTATAGCATGTAATATGACTTTTTTCCCAATTGGTTTTTATATTTCTTTGTGCACTTAAACGTATGTGGGTGATTTTTCGTATACCCAAAATGAATACGAGTACACATACAGTATCGGACAAAATTAAAGCATGGACTTCTGTTTATCAAGAAACTTTACAATAACATTAAAAAGAATGCCCATTTCAAAAAAAAAAAAAAAATAAAAAAAAAAACTGTATTTGAAAGAATATAACCTACAATTATTAAAAATTAATGCAGAAGTTTTGTTGCTTAGTAGCTTAACTACTTTTTTACGTGCTTATTTTAATACGTACGAAAATGCAGCGACAAAACTAAAGCACGAAACCTTTTGAATGTTTCTTCTTCTATACAATATTGAATTTAATAACAACAATTGCCGTTATTTTTCCAAATATCATTTTATGTGCGTATAGAGAAAATTTTCCATTCAGTTACAAATTGTTTCTGTCCTTACAAGGTCGTACAAGTTTGTTGTGAATTTTTTTGATTATTTCGCTAAATAAATGGCATGAAATAAATATTCAATATTTCAATATTTAAAAGAAAAAATAATAGCTGATTTTAATAACGATGAATCTGTGACGGCCATTGCAACAAAATTTGGTATTCATCATAGTATTATATCAAGAACAGCTTTATGTACTGTAGCCAAAGAACCCGCTTTCGATCTGCGGGATCTTTGGCTACAGTACATAAAGCTGGACAGCCACGAAAGACCAGCAAACGAGATGACCAGACAATAATACGCTTAGTAAAATAGGATCCCTTCGTATCGTCAAGGACCATTGCCTCACAATTATCGTTAAACGTTACTCCCAGAACCATCCAAAGACGCGCTGTAGAAGGGGGCCTTAAATCTTAACGAAAAAACATATTAATTGGACCTCTACACAATGGACAACCGTACTATTCTCCGACAAATCCAAATTTAATATAAACGGTTCCGATGGATTTAGGTTAGTTCGGCGAACCAGAGGACTGCGTGTTAAGCCACAATATACAAAAGGCACAGTGAAACACGGAGGGGGCAGCGTGTTGGTCTGGAACTGTTTCTCAGGCCATGGCATTGGTCCAATTCATCGAATAAGTGGAATAATGGATCGATTCGTTTATAGAGACATTCTCCAAAATGCAGATGAGGAGATGCCAATTAAGTGGAGGTACCAACATAACAACGACCCCAAACACACATCTGGGTGTGTGAAAGAGTGGTTCGTACAAAATAAAATTGAAGTTTTACAATGGCCGGCGCAATCGCCTGATCTCAACCCCATAGAAAATCTATGGCAAATTGTAGATCGAAATATACACCGCGATAGCTGCAAAAATTTGGATGAGCTCTATAAAAATGTGGAAAATGTCTGAAATAAAATTTCTCCAGACGTATTAAATAATTTAATTGACTCCATGCATCAAAAATGTGCCGAAGTCTTACAAAATAATGGATATGCCACGAAATACTGAGTTTTCTCTAGTCCTCGATTATATAGTATTGGCTACGTGCTTTAGTTTTGTCGCCTAAAAACATTGAGTTTTACCTTTTTTCTTAAATTTTGATCGTTTTTAATGAAGAGTTTGTGTTATTTTTGTTTTGTTTTAAAATATAACTTAATATTCTAGAATATTGAATAAAAAAAATCAATTATCTAAACGAATTTTGAAAGGCTGTTTAACGACATCCGTAAAAAGCATTGCGTGCTTTAGTTTTATCCGATACTGTACATACACCATTTAGGTACACAAGTGTTAATTCTTATATGCGATGTCATGTAAGAGTGAACAGTTCATATGTGTAAAGTTTTGGTCTTTTTTGTTTGGAACAGAAAGGAAATTGTTGGCAACATATGTTTGCGACTATTTAATGAACATCTTAAGAATGCGTGGGTAAGATATACGTTCGAATCTCAGTATGACTTGTTGGCTTTTAGCAGTAGAAAATTTGCAGCCTTTTAGTTTTATCTCCCTTTCTAACAGATTCCGATAGCCACAAAAGGATTCATTTTCACATTCGGATCATACAAAAAGAAGAGAAAAACGGCTTTATCCATGCTGCCAAAGAAGTACCGAAACTTGGTCAGTAAAATACAAAATATATATTACTCATTCAAATTTATTGTACCGTCTTCAAAATGGTCACCTTTGAAATGATGCACTAAGGCCAGCGAATAATACAATCATCAACATACAGGGTGACATATCAATTGTGCTACAATAATAAGTTCAAAAATTTTATTTATTCAATGTATTTTATTTATTATTATTATTATTATTATTATTATTATTATTATTATTATTATTTTTTTTTTTTTTTTTTTTTTTTTTTGTTTAGAAAATACAATTTTATTCTATATGACTAATTGGTTGATGAATGAATGATGAATGATGAACAGTAAATGACTTCCACGCTCATTCACGCATATGCAACACCTGGTCAGAAAATTATTCATTGTGGGATCGCCTCAATTATTGTTGTAATGGACTGCTTCAATTTAGTCAAATTCCTTGATATCGTTTTGTACACCTCTTGCTTGACATCACCGCTATAAAAAAAAAATCTGGTGCTGTCAGGTTAGGTAACCTTGACGGTCAGTGGAAAGTGAAATTTCTGGATATTAATTTATTCGAAATTTTTTTTTTTTTCTTACTGAAACCAAATTATGTTGAAACGGATACGTTTTTGTCGCAGCTCTGTTAAAAAAAACTCTTTCAAGGTTTTTAAATAACAGTCCAAATTGACAGTTGACAGTAGCACGATTCGTGTGCCACCCTGTGTGTTTCAAATACACTTTCCGGAGGCTGGATTCAAAATCCAAAAAGGTGTCTTTCCATAAACCTGGCCTTTTTCAGCGAATTTGTACTGCCAAACGCAAAATAAAACCCAGAAAATATTCTTTATTTACCGTCTGGCAAGATTTCTGATTGCACAAAATTGCGATAATCAACGAAAACAGTTGAAATTAGCTTGTCCTTTGGGCGATATGGAAATATTTTTTTGGTTTCGGTTCAATGCAAAAACACCATCCAGAAGCTTGTTAACTAGTTTTCATTTCAGACTCATAGACACATGTTCCAACACCAGCTATAATGTGTTTTTTTAAATGTCGTATCGAAATTGCCTCTCACTATCGTGTTTCTAACGACCTGTTAGGTTTATGATGAAAATACAGGTCTTTTAAGCGGCAAGACATTTCATATCCAAATAATCCTATAAAATTATTCGCAGAAAATTCAGCAACGGTCGCTCTCAAATTTAAACAATGATTTTCAATTAGCATTGTCCTCACTTCGCGACCATACCTTAGCCGCTTTTGTATGCACTGTACCACTCATATGATAAAGCCAATTCACCATAAGCCTTTTGTAAAATGTTCAATGGTTTGCATAAGAAAATTCATATGCAATACAAAATGTGAGACCAATTCTTTCTTCGGTATCCCAGCATACCAAAGGGCACAATAATCACCACAATTGTTCGTACAGTAGTTGCTCCTATTGGACTTATGATTTTAGTATTTTGGCAACCATTCAGTACTATTTATATAGTATGGTTATATCGTTTTAGAATAACACTTTCGGATAGATTTCTTAAAAATAGTTTATTTTCCAAATTTACAGGATTATACAGTAAAAATTAAAGATTGAAAAGTAGATTGAGCGTAGCAGCTTACCGACACATGTCTAATTGATTAATGAAATATAATAAATTAATTTAAAATAAATTTATAGGAAGTGAATATTTGGTGTCGATATCTGGTTTCCTAACTTAATAACTTTATATTGAAAATTCTTGCTACAAAATGTATGTTCCATCGATAGCTTTCCAAGGGAAGAAAGAGAGAGCAAATATTTCATTACTCCTAACCATCACTACATAATTATATTATTGGAAGCAATCTGGAAGCACTTCTACTGGAAATATATAATCGGCATATGTTTCTACCTTGTCATTAATGAATATGTTGTCTCTTTTGGAATACTAACAATTTTTTTGTTGGCATATTTATCCGTTTTAAAAATGGCAAAACACAATTAGAATAAACTAATAAAATTGAGCACGGTAATCAAACTAAATTCGCGCTAAACTTCTGCATCAGCATAAGTTGTGCCAACTTACTTGTAAAAATAAGTTTGCTAATTCCTGTAAACAGAACTTGAAATTATTAATTCGCTCTACTTGTTCCAAGCAATGAGAGCTCAACTGACTTATATATATTATATTTCCACTGAAATTTTACCGCAGTTTGGGATAGCTTGGTTATAGTTTTTATATTACGACAACAATCTGAAAAATTTGAATTTTGCAGAATTATTTTATTTGTAAAATACCATATTTATCCGTGTGTTGTTGCGTTTAAAAAGTTCTGCTCATAAACTTAAAGTGATTATAATAATATGTTTCAAGTGGTGGCTGCTCTCAAACTGCTAAGATGTCATAGTATAGTCCGATAGGTTGGTTCCTGTTAACCTAAGTCAATATTTTTCATATGTTCCTCGAGTAGTTGTCACAAAGATTTAGGTCAATTCGGGAAAAGGAATCATTATATTCACGGACTGTACATCGATATATTGCAAAGGTAAAATAAATTATATTGAGGGCCCGTATTCAAAAAGGACACATGTTCAGGGGAGTGAAAACACCATTTTATTCACCGATATGAAAGTTTCTTTAATCCTTTCTTCAACAAACTTTGTAAAAAGGTAGATGTTCATGCCTTTTGTTTAGATATGGGGTATAGCTCTTTATGTCCTTCGTTCATTGACACATTCTTGTCATGTATTTTAAAGTGTGCATTTGGCCGTGTTTACTTGATCGGATGCGAAATATAATATTTCTTATACCTACCTATGCCGTCATATTATAATAAAGCATTTCACATACCTGAAAAGAAAGAAAAAAAAATATACCATTAATAATATTGTAAAAGATTTTGCACAGTGACGTGTATCAGATAACAGAGGGAAACAATTATGCCCCTTCAATAGTACGCTTCATATGAGTGTAGTGTAAAAAAATCCCCTATATCCATATTTGTACCTATAGTTTTAAGTAAAGTTCCGAAAAAACAGCCTTTATGCAAGTATTTTACTGCTAAAAATAAAAACATGATGAATCTCCTACGGACTCAGAAGTCTGACCACAAGACCAGGATATCAATGTAGATATCAAGGCTTCAGATAGAACGACAGCTTAGCCAGTAAAATCTGCAGCATGATTTTGGAGAAATTGTCATGAGGAAAGCGATAACTATCATCAATGGAACCTATACGTTACTTGTATACCCTTATGATATGGATATCATCGTTGATTGACATAGAAACAGTTCAAAGAAAAACTGATCATTTTCGGGTGATATCCATGTTACACATGCATAATATGCTTATAAGTCGATATATATACAATTGAGGATGTACTAACAGCATCGCTTCAGTCACAAAGGGATCTGACGACGGACTTATCACGGAGCCCGAAACAAGTTCTCCTTGCGGGTGAATGTTCTTCCAACCAAATATTTAAAAACATGTTCAATTTGTAATTGTGTGCTTGTACTCACAGTTAACTTGGAGAGATGTTACTACAGCCTTCTCAAGCTTTAAAATGTAGTCAATATGTTAATTTAAAGCCTCTCATAATTTAAGACGCAGCGTGAATTTCAAAAACTATAACTATGGGTTAGTCGATGATATCGTCTACAATGATATCGTGTTTGCCCACCTTTCTGGCAAAGCTCGAATTCCGTCATCTTTTCAAAGCTATAAGCGAATCTAGCCATTCCTTGATGTCATTATATGAGTGGACAATATCTGAAGAATATAGCGGATGGGATAAGACTTCCCGTTTCAGCGGGTAGGTTTTAACGGGCTTGGCCACGTGAGGCCGAGCGTTGTCATGTTGAATAATCACTTTTTCGTGCCTCTCCGCGTAATGTGGGCGTTTCTCGCGCATTGCTCAGCTCAATTGCATTAATTAAAGTCGATACCGATCCCCAGTGATGGTTTCACTTGATTTCAACAGCTCGTAATCAATAATACCGACCTGGTCCCAGCGAATACAGCCGTATTGTAACACCACCCGTTACAATACAATGAAGAAACAACAACGTTCAACGTCCGTCAATTCAGTGTCTTCGATGGTTCTTCGCCTTCCTTCACGAGAACGGTCGTCAACATCAAAATCACCGAACACGCAAAACACTTGACTTACGCGCAAACAAACTAAACATGCTACAGAGTGGCGCAATAGAACGTGCATATTGCATCATATTTTCTTGCGGGGTAGAAAAGGCGCGGGCGGGGGGGGGCGCCTACATCGTTGGGTTGGCGGGCTCATGGAGTTTTAATCCCTATGAATTACTTCGACCGGAAGCGTCGCGCATTTTACGAGAACTCTCGTTCATATATTGCTACTAGGCGACTATATTGTGCTGAATATGGACTACGGCGAATTAGTGAAGCTCCGAGTGCTAATTTAATCAAAATATGGGTAAGGCGTTTTGAAGAGACCGGTTCAACATCTAAACCTCAAGCAAATGGTCATCCAAGAACATCTAGGACTGAAGACAATGTTGAGAGAGTTATGGAGTCAGTACGAGGAAATCCACAAATGTCGACTCACAAGAGATCGTCTGTCTTACAATTATCGCGACGAAGTTTGCAACGAATTTTAACATTGGATCTTAAACTGCATCCATATAAGCTGCAATTAACACAACAATTTAAAGAGTCTGATTTCATAGCAAGGCTCGCATTTGCTAATGAAATGCTTAATCGATTTTCCAATTTTGACAATATCCTTTTCTCTGACGAGGCTCATTTCCTTATGAATGGGTTCGTAAACCGTCAAAATTGTCGTTACTGGAACAGTGAAAAATCCCAAAATCAAACACCAGAAACCATTGCACAGTCCTAAAGTGACAGTATGGGCAGCAATCTCTGGCAGAGGAATAATTGGTCCTTTTTTCTTCAAAAATGCGCGGGGCCAAAACGTCACGGTTAATACGGAACGCTATGTTGAGATGTTGGATGGATTTTTGGCTCCAGAAATTGAAAGTTCAAGAATAGTGAATTCCAGAACTTGGTTCCAACAAGATGGAGCTATCTGTCACACATCAAATGACTCCATGGCGGTGGTGAAACAGATGTTCCCTGGCAGACTGATTTCGAAAAGAGGTGATATCCCATGGCCCCCACGTAGTCCAGACTTGACGCCTCTTGACTTTTTTTTTGTGGGGATACCTCAAACACAAAGTCTACAGTAATAATCCAAGAAACATCGTTCAGCTCAAGGAGAATATCCGTGGTAAAATGGCAGCCATTACACCAGTATTACTGAAGAAAGTTTTCAATAATTTTCGTTTGCGGTTGGAGGAGTGCCGTCGTAGAGATGATGATGTTATTTTTAAAAAATAAACTCCATTTATTACTCTACAATGCCTTAAATTTATTTTAACCATACCTTTTGTATTTATTTTTTAATCCATTTTTTATATATGCACGTTCTATTGTGCCACCCTGTATATGGACACAACCGTCAACATATCTTCGAGACGAGTGTATCAACTTAAAAAAAAAATAATAATCGAAAATCGAATGTATGTAGCCCGCGAAATTTTAAAATTCACCTTATTTTGTAAACACGCCTTATACAGGGTGGGCCATATGAGTGTTGGCGATTTAATTCTTTAATTTCTCGGTAACGCGCGACGCGGGGTGGCGGGGGGATATGTTGTTCGCTGCGCCGCTTCCTGGAAATTTAGTCGCCATGGAGCCGTACCCGGGAGTGCAGCGTGCATTTTGTGTCCGAGCGTATTACGAAAACAATAAATCAGTGATTACTGCACGACGTTTGCATCGGCATGAACACGTTTTACACGATTTAAGTGAAGTTCCAAGCGCCAATGTGATACGAAAATGGATCAGAATGTTCGAAACAACCGGCTCAACAATACCAATTACGGTTCGTGGTCGCCCAGTTTCTGCAAGATCAGCCGACATTGTGGAGCGTGTTCGTGTTTCAGTTCAGCGAAATCCGCAACAGTCAACACGTAAGAGAAGTCAGTCTTTGGATGTCAACTTTTCAACGAGTTTTCCAAAATTTTCGACTTCGGTTCCAAGAGTGTCAAGCAGCCGAGGGAAGCCATTTGGACAACATTATTTTGAGGTCTTAAAAATTCCCATGCTTCTACTTTTTAAAAATTCATATATATTTTTTTTATGTTTCGTAGTTTTTTTTTAATTGAATATTTAAACCGCCAACACCCTTATGGACCACCCTGTATATATGTATACATACATGCGTATACATACATTTAAATAGATTTAATATCATTATAAATAATCAGGAATGTATTGCCGTATAATACGCATTTTTTGACCTTAAAGACTTAATATTACTGTTTTTCAATTCGCTACATATTCGCAATTGCGTTTTCATATGATGAGTATCAACTTGCGATTTACTGAAGGAAAACACAAATACTTTGCAAGCCAAATTCCATGACTAGTAAGGAGCCTGAATAATGGCAGATGTTAGTTAAAGCAAACACTAAGAATTTATGGTCGTCGTTAAATTTGCACACTGAATGTTTTCAGTAAATTTCCAGCCCCACTCTCAGTGATGAACAGACAATTTTAATGAGCCATGTTTAAAAATTCCAATTCTCTATTCCCTTTCATAACGCTTGTTGGTTTCTTTTTTAATTTCCTTTTATGTCATATCGGATACAAAACAACCGCACATTCACATTGCTAGTAATACACACGTAGACCGTGTAGATGAGCATTTACAAAAACAAAAAAAAAAAAAAACGAAAAAACGTAAAGCCAAAAGCACGCACAACTGAACGCATTGAGTGTATAGAAAATAATACCAAAGGACATGTCCACACATACACTGATATATATACACATTGTTGAGTAAATGAGTACACGTACACGGCTCTACAATACTCACACGCTGGTAAATTCTCACATACTCGTATAGTCAACAGCGTGCAACGCCATTTGCTAGCATACTTTTAGAAAGGACAATAAATTAACGACAACGGCAATAAATACCTGTGAAAAAAAAAACCGAGAATTTCTGTTACTTTACTTTATGTTCGAACGCAAACAGTGACAGCCGTAAGAGCTATAACGCAGGCGGCAAAACCGCCAGCAGCAACAACAGCAGTTAGCAATTTAAAATGACTTGGAAACCGGGGCAGAAACGATTTTGGCGTAGCCAGATGAAATGTGTTTTACTAGTTGTATTTACAGTGCGAACGTGGGTGCGCTGCTGGGTGCTCAAGTTAATGTATATCTGTTAGAGGTTTCTATAAACGTACGCACACACACACGCATAAAACGGTTCTGAATGTATCCTCGCTAAGGCAAAAATACATGTTTATACATTTTAAAAACACCCATTATTATGGGAATTACAAATGTACAACAAGAATACAACAATACAAGCGCGAACAAACGTCTGTTCTATAGATGGTGAATGACACATGTGACACCAGCGGCTCGTGTACGCCCTCTGAAGTACACTCGAAGAACATAAGAACGCATCCATTTGACTATTCAAAAAATTTAGACATTTGCAAAAATGTAATGCAATTTCACGTGCGGGTCAATCAATTAATAGCTATTTTGAATTGATCAAAATAAATTGAAAAAAAAATTTTGGTGCAGTGGCGAACTACATCAAACTGACTGCGCCAGACGTTGCATATAACGTCCACAATGTTGGAGGTTAACTGCAGATTAAAGTCTTAAGAATAACAAAGTTGCTTATGCTGCCATGAAGGCTGCCAATCGGCATAGTTATCTAAGACTTTTTGTTATGATCTGATAATGAGCATGCGCTAGCTTCTAAATATGGTTTAACTCAATGAATGCATGTCCAGTGATTGGAACCTAGGCGTATTATAACCTATGTTCAAAGAATTAATTAGTTTAATTTCTGGAGAAGATTTTTTTTTTTCAATATCAAACTAGCCGACCCGGCAAACGTTGCTTTGCCTTCAAATTTTATTTTTATTGGAAATGTTTCAATGTTAAACAAAATTCTGCTTAAATACCGTTAGCAGGAGCAGAAATAATTGTTTTTTAATTTGTGGTTTGTGTAGGAGGTACCACTCCCTATTGTCCAATCCCGCCCATATTTGCAGCAGCACTTAAGATATGTACACCAAACCGATGTACCACATTTTGTTCAAATACCGTGAACAGGAGCAGAAATATTGGATATTTAATTTATGGTTTGTATGGGAGGTACCACGCCCCATTGTCCAATCCCGCTGTGCTTTGCCTTCAAATTTTATTTTTATTGGAAATGTTTCAATGTTAAACAAAATTCTGTTTAAATACCGTTAGCAGGAGCAGAAATAATTGATTTTTAATTTGTAGTTTGTGTAGGAGGTACCACTCCCTATTGTCCAATCCCGCTCATATTTGCAGTAGCACTTAAGATATGTACACCAAACCTACGCACCAAATTTTGTTCAAATACCGTAAGCAGGAGCAGAAATAATTGATTCTTAATTTTTTGTTTGTATGGGAGATACCACGCCCTTTTGTCCAATTGGACCGAATTGTAAATCTAAACCATCCCGGGCACCACCCAGACGCATATACAAAAATTTATGCAAAGCGGTCCAGCCGTTCTGGAGTTTTAAGCATCGGAATAAACCACGATTCATTTTTATATATATAGATTCCAAAAATTTTACAAAAAAAAAACTTTTACGAAAATTAGGCACATTAAGAAATATCGACAGAATAATTAAAATAATGGAATGTTTAATAAGCAAATTTTTCAATCACATTAAATAAATATTTTAATACCACAAAATTTTGGAAGCAATTGCAACATGTTCGCAGTTGCTGCACAGTTGCGTTTGAATCTCATTAAGACTCTGTAGTTTAATATCCCTGCTCTTATTGTGTCTGCAACTCCTGAAATTTCAAATTTGTATTTCAGCAGAAAAAGTTGAAAAGAATAGAGGAAAATAAATTCCGATAATGCATCGAAACAGAGGTCAGAGGTTTTGATGTACAAAAGTGTTACTTAGTTTGCAAATGTGTTATACATTTTGGAAACTCTCTCCCAACCGATTTGCATGACAAAGGTAAGTTTCAGAAAATTCAAATATGGCATATTTATGTATATGAGAAAACATAAACTGATTTCTGAAAATACAGAGGCCAGGCATAGCAATGCGTATAAAGGCGTACTTTAAACTCAAAGAAATATTATATTCGAGATCGCTTTGCGCCTGTTACATATCGAAAGTATTTTTTCAAAAGAAAAGCTATAAACCATAAGAAAACTAATATGAATTCAAAGAAAAAAAATCTCTGGAATCATCACATTCCTATCAACCCCTCCCCACGCTATGGCTTTGATCATAAATGTCGCTTCTCACCCACCTTTTATAAGGCTCTGTGGAATGTGTTGTATAAAAGACTAAAGCCTGTTCTATCTGATTTGATTGAAACCTATCTTTACACCTTAAACCTGGTAAATCGGCAACTTACCAACTATTTATACAGCGGAAAATTCTGGAGAAGACCCAAAAAAACGCAGATGGGCACATATCACATTTCTGATGACTATAAAGCTGCCTTGATCAGTCGGGTACGTTAAAATATATACAAAGTTTGGTATTTCACTGAACGGTATGACACTGAACATCACGAAGTTTTCAGTAAAGTTAGTAAGTCATTTTATACCAAGAAAGGATTCGTATAGAGAAGCAATCTATTGTGTGATCTCTTTAGCGTACTTCTTGTGGAGTTTCGATAAAGAAAGCTAGTATCATATCTCACAAAAACTATAACTTACTTCCATATAGAAGAGAAGTAGAAGTAAAGAAATAGTATAGTAGAAGTAGAGGAAAAAATTATTGAAAACTACGAAATGTTAACACAGTCTTCTCAGAGATTAGTAAGAAATCAGCAGAGATGCCCTGGCAGTATGTGAGTACAAACCTAAGGTTTTTTTTGGCAAATAAATGGTCTATTTCTTTGGGATGCTGCATGAATATTGACAAGTATAATTTTGGCGATGTGGATGAACTCATCTACATCGTCAATAAAGCTAATGATTTCACATTGGGCTTAGCAGGCGTTTTAATGACAAAGATCTTTGCCGACATACAAACATTTCTTCAGTCTTTTCTGCCTTGCTTTACAGAGTAGAATCTCAGTAAAAGGTACAATCAGATAAACGATATCTGAAAATTTTCTAGAGAAAAAAAAACTCGAAAAAATGGGCACTTAATGGAAAGTATTAGTATCAAATGAGTTGTAAGCTATATGAGCTACGCGCTGGCCATGCTGCACACTGAAAAGTCGTCGAAAATGAACACTGTGAAAAAGAATTTAATCAAAACTCCGTTGGAATGACCAGATGTCTCAAATGCATACATCCTTAAATAAGCATGTCTGTCAAAAACGACTCATAACGTATAGACTTTTACTATTTGTCAAGTCAGAATTCGATTTTTTTAGTTTTATTTTTCAGTAACTACGCCTACAATTAAGAGAGCCGCCTACAAAATAACTCTTTCTGATGTCCATCAACTACAACTAAATATTGCTTAAGATCAATAGAGTGACGTTTTCAAAAATAATCCTTAGCATTCAGTCTTTCTTGGGAAGGATTTTGTCTCCACTTTAATGACTTTGCGCACTTGTAACACCTGCATTCTATATTGTAAATGAGAATATATAGATTATTCTCTACGTACCGAGACGACTTTTTCTCATACATACCGATTTTTCTGGTGAAAGTTTTTATTTTTCAGCAATCACATTCACTTTCGGGTGGTCCCGCAAAAAACTCCACAATTTTGAATTTAACTTACGTATAACTATGAAAAATTTCAGTGCCAAATCCAAGCCAGACTTATCCGGAATGAGGTCTACGAAATACTGATCAATAGTCGATTATGGGAAATCATGACTGATTTTCTCAACATAACCAGGAAGATAAAAATTAAAATATGAAACTGACTCACATAGTATCGGCTAATATTGATGATGTAGACGTCACTGTTAAAAAAAAACTGTATGGTGTTACAGCACCCTTTCAAGCCCCTGAGGAGTAATCGGAATTTGGTGGTAATGAAAGACACCATCAACCCATTCGTCTAGGACGCTCCGCGAACTTGACTTTGGCTCCTTCATCAAAAAAAAGACCAAAGGCAAACTTTAGATTAGAAGGTTATGGCTAGTGAACATATTATGTCATGCGGTTTAATGATCAACACCTCCGTCGGCTTACTAAAATCTATCTTATACTTATACTTATACTTATACTTATACTTATACTTATACTTAT